>CAMQGK010000048.1:4977500-5017500 GCA_947000775.1 Pterois miles | reverse complement strand
CTAACCCTAACCCTAACACTAACCCTAACACTAACCCTAACCCTAACCCTAACACTAACCCTAACCCTAACACTAACCCTAACCCTAACCCTAACACTAACCCTAACACTAACACTAACCCTAACCCTAACACTAACACTAACCTCTGGCTGGCAGAGAGCTCTCTGCTCCCCCTGACATCTGACATTGCACAATTTAACATTAACATCTGCACTACTGACTGTATATAGAGTGTTATTCTTTATTTCTTCTGTATTTTTTTATATTTAGTGTGATTAATAGACCCCCAACTAATTGTTGGTCAGGTGTATTATATAGCATTATACAATATTACATTATGTTATATTGTGTATTGTCGTGTATATTGTATTATATTATTATACCACATCTCTATATGTCTATTTCTACTTATATTATATTATATATATCATACATACATATCATGTTATGTTATACAACATTACATTATATACTATAACATTATATCATATCATTATTTTATTATTATTATAGTGTAGATTAGTTTAACAAGATTCTCTGTATATACTTCACACTTAGTACAGATGTGTATATTCTATTTTTTATGTGTACATAGATGAGTATATTCTCTCATGTATATTGTGCTGATAACCTGCTGCTGTAACACCACAATTTCCCAACTTGGGATCAATAAAGTATATATCTATCTCTATCTATCTATCTATTATAATGAAACCTAATGAGTCCTACTGTATCCTAATGAACCTTCATAATGAATCCTGAGTCCTAATGAAGCCTAATAAATCCTAATGAAGCCAAACGAATCCAAATGAGTCCTAATGATTCCTCATGAATCATAATGAAGCCTAAAGAATCCTCATGAATCCTAATGAAGCCTAAAGATAAGATAAGATAAGATAAGATATTCCTTTATTAGTCCCACAGTGGGGAAATTTACACATTACAGCAGCTAAAATACAAATAAAATAAATAAGTATATACATAGTAGAAAATAGAAAAAAGTAAAGACAGAAAAAATGTGTCCATCATATCAATGATATAATTGTACATAAAGTCCTTATTGCACTTGTGTTTCCGGTGAGTTTGTTGTGAATGTGACTGTGATTGTGGTTTACTGGGAGCAGTGCTGGTTGTGGAGTCTAACAGCTGCAGGCAGGAAGGACCTTCTGTAACGCTCCTTCGTACACTTAGGGTGTAGCAGCCTGTCACTGAAGGAGCTCTCCAGAGCTCTGATGGTGTCTCTCATGGGGTGGGAGTCCTTCTCCATCATGGATGACAGCTTAGCCGTCATCCTCCTCTCTCCCACCACCTGCACTGAGTCCAGAGAGCCTCCCAGGACAGAGCTGGCCCTTTTGATAATCTTATCCAGCCTCTTCCTGTCTGCAGCTGTGATGCTGCTGCCCCAGCAAACCACTCCATAAAATATGGCTGATGCCACAACAGTGTCATAAAATGTTTTCAGGAGTGTCCCCTGCACTCCAAAAGACCTCAGTCTCCTGAGCAGATACAGTCTGCTCTGGCCTTTTTTATGGAGTGCAGAGGAATTTGTGGTCCACTCCAGTTTATTGTTCAGGTGAACACCCAGGTATTTATAAGATGTCACCATCTCAATGTCTGATCCCTGGATGTTCACCGGTGTTGGAGGGGTATTGAGTTTGCCTGCGGAAATCCACCACCAGCTCTTTAGTTTTCCCCGCGTTGATCTGGAGGTGGTTCCTCAGGCACCAGTTCACCAAGTCCTGGGAAAGTTCTCTGTACTCCCCATCGTCCCCATCAGTGATGAGGCCGACGATAGCAGAGTCATCAGAGAACTTCTGCAGGTGACAGGTTGGTGAGTTGTAGGAGAAGTCTGCAGTGTAGAGCGTGAAGAGGAACGGAGCCAGAACCGTTCCCTGCGGGGCCCCCACACTGCAGACCACCGTGTCTGAAATGAAGTCCTGTGTCCTCACAAACTTTGGGCGGTTTGTGCGGTAGTCTAGTACCCAGGATGTTAGATGGTGATCTACCCCAGCAGTCTCCAGTTTGTCCCTCAGAAGTGTCGGCTGGATGGTGTTGAATGCACTGGAGAAATCAAAGAACATGATCCTCACAGTGCTCCCAGGCTTCTCCAGGTGAGACAGAGCTCGGTCCACAAGGAAGATGACGGCATCGTCCACCCCAATGCCAGGTTGATAGGCAAACTGTAGTGGGTCCATGGATGGACTCACCACAAACCTAAAGACACCTAAAGAATACTAATGAATCCTCATGAATCCTAATGAAGCCTAAAGAATACTAATGAAGCCTAAAGAATACTAATGAATCGTCATGAAGCCTAATCAGTCCTAATGAAGCCTAATGAATCCTCATGAATCCTCATGAAGCCTAATGAATCCTGACGAATCCTTTTGAATCCTTATAAATCCTCATGAATCCTAATAAATGCTCATGAATCCTAATGAATCCTTATGAATCCTCATGAGTCCTAATGAATCCTAACAAAGCTTAATGAAGCCTAACGAATCCTGATGAATCCTAATGAATCCTCTGAAAGCCTAATGAATCCTAATGAATCCTAATGAACCCTCATGAAGACTCATGAAGTCTAATTAATCCTAATGAATCCTCATGAATCCTAATGAGTCCTCATGAATCCTAATGAAGCCTAATGAATCCTTATGAATCCTTATGAATCCTCATGAGTCCTAATGAACCCTCATGAATCATTATGAATTCTTATGAAACCTCATGAAGCCTAATGAAGTGTAATGTATCCTAAAGAATCCCTAAGAAGACTCCTGAATCCTAATGAATCCTCAAGAAACCCAATGAATCCTAATGAATCCTCATGAAGCCTAATGAATCCTCATGAGTACTAATGAATCCTAATGAATCCTGATGAATCCAATTGAATACACATGAACCTAATGAATCCTCATAAATCCTCATGAGTCCTTATGAAGCCTAATGAATTCTAATGAAGGCTAATGAATCGTGATGAATCCTAATGAAACCTCATGAATCCTAACGAAGCCTAGTGAATCCTAATGAAGCCTAATGAATCGTAATTAATCCGCATGAATCGGAATGAAGCCTAATGAATCGTAATTAATCCGCATGAATCGGAATGAAGTCTAATGAATCATAATAAAACCTAATGAGTCCTAATGTATCCTATTGAATCCTAATGAATTCTCATGAATCATAGTGAAGCTTAATGAAGTCTCATGAATCATAAAGAAGCCTAAAGAATCCTCAAGGATGCTAATGATGCCTAAAGAATACTCATGAATCCTAATGAACCCTAATGAATCCTAATGATGCTTAATGAATGCTAATGAATCCTAGGGAAGCCGAATGAATGCTAATGAAGCCTAATGGATCCTAATGAATACTAATGCAGCATAATGAATCCTCATGAATCCTAATGAAGCCTAATGAATCCTAAGGAATCCTGATGAATCATAATGAAGCCTAATGAGTCCTAATGAATGCTCATGAATCCTAAGAAAGCCTAATGAAGCCTTTTCAATCCTCATGTGTACTAATGAAGCCTAATTCACCCTAACAAATCCTGATGAATCCTAATGAATCCTCTAAAAGCCTAATGAATCATAATGAATCCTCATGAAGACTCATGAAGTCTAATGAATCCTAATGAATCCTAATGAGACCTCATGAATCCTAATGAAGCCTAATGAATCCTTATGAATCCCCATGAGTCCTCATGAACCCTAATGAATCATGATGAAGCCTGATGAATCCTAATGAATCCTATTGAAGCCTAATGAATCCTCATGAGTCCTAATGAATCCTCATGAAGCCTAATGAATCTTAATGAAGCCTCATGAATCCTCATGAATCCTAATTAGTGATGGGTCGGTCGCGAACGAAACGGCTCTTGGAGCCGGCTCTTTGAAGAGAACGACGGGAGCCGGCTCCTTATTGGGAGCCGTGTTTTTTTTTTTTTTCTCTCTCTCACTTTTTTTCTCTACGCTGCACGTGATTGGTCAATATGTGTTTGAGCCTTGTGTTTGCGCTGAGCAGAGGGGAGGGGCGAGAGTTACACTAACAGCAGCAGTAGCGCACGAACAGAGAGAGAGAGAGAGAGAGAGGGAGAGGGAGGGAGAGGGAGAGCCGGGCGCAACATCGACACATTTAGGAAGGTAAAGTAAAGAAAATGAGTGACACCAGGACCATTTCAATTTCACTGACAATACAAAGGCAGAGTGTAGAGTCTGCAGGAATATCATATAGAGCCACAAACAACCTGCACAGGTAACCAACCTGAGAACAGTCCACCAATCAGAGCAATGAGAAGATAAAACAGTCAGTTGAGTGTGATATTAATGAAGGTGCCAGTGTGTCTACTGCAACTGTTGCTGCTGCTGCTGCTGTAGTAGTAGTAGTAGTAGTAGTAGTAGTAGTATCTACAGCATCATGCTGTTCACCACCACAACTACCTAAACCAACCCAGAGCTCTATGAGACAGTTTGTGCAGAAGTCTGTGACCCCAGCAAGACATAACTCAGTTGATGAAGAACTGGAAAAAATGATTGCATTGATTTCCATCCATTTTCAGCTGTGGATGATAAAGGATTCAGGAAGTTTATTCATGCACTGAATCCTATGTCTACAATTCCAAGCAGGAAAACAAAAAATCATCCCAGGCCTATATGACAGAGAACGTGCATCCACTGCCAGAGAGAGTTAAAAAAAAAAACAGCAGCCTCCTTCTGGTCAGTTAGGTGTCACTTTATTGAAAATGATAAAATGGTTTTCTGTCTTCTGGATGGTTTTGAGTTCAGCGACAAACACACTTCTGAGAACTGAGCAGAAGAGCTGCTGAAAGAGGCCAAAGAGGGATGCTGTTACTGACAATGCAGCTAACATAACAATTACATTAGAAATTCATTTTGAGCATAATTTTATATCGTTGTTGATAATAAATTAATTAAAGCAACAAAATAACCTGAAGAGCCGTTTGGGAGCCGAAAGAGCCGGCTCTTTTTAGGGAGCCGAGCCGAAAGAGCCGGTTCTCTAAAAAGCGCCGGAATTCCCATCACTAATCCTAATGAATCCTCATGAACCCTAATGAATCCTAATAAATCATAATGAATCTTCATGAAGCCTAATGAATCCTAATGAAGCCTAATGAAGCCTAATGAATCATTATGAATCCTCATGAGTCGTAATGAAGCCTAATGAATCCTGATGAATCCTCATGAAGCCTAATGAATCCTAATGAATCCTCATGAGTCCTAATGAAGCCTAATGAATCCTAATGAAGCCTCAGCCTCTGACAGCGTCGGGCTGGATTTAAACATTTAGTGTTTAGTGTACGGTAGCCGCGGTGCTAAAACGTCCCGGATCATACTACACCAGAACATCTCCACAGTAGTACTACCGTGGATCGCTGAACGAGCGCTGAGCCAGTTTCCACAGTGTGGCGGGCTGACGCTGTTCTCCTCCGGGCTGCTGTTGGCGCTACACGCTGCTCTGATGGACACTAACACACATGGAAGATAAGTTAACAACCCCGAACATGTCTGTGACCAGCCAGCGGTACTGGTCCATACAGGAGCGTTGCTCTGTCCCACTTCAAGACTCACTGGGACCAACTGAATGATGCTGATGTTATAAAACACACAAGCTGCTCCAGCTGTGCAGCGACACATCTGTTGTGATCTGGATCACCTGATCGGTACTCACACCTTAATATCTAACTCTCTCTATACAACATACAGATATAATGACAGAATGGATAACCAACCCGAGAGATTACTAGTCCAGGTAGGAGATATTATACATGTCCATATGTGTATATATTATACAGTGTTGTCATTGCAGTGGGAATAGCAGTGTTGTACAGCTTGTGCAGGACCAGAATCAGCTGGTTAGACCTGATATGCTTCACTCTATTCTATTTGATTGAATAATAAAGAGACAAATGTATCTCCATATGCGTGAGCTGTCATAATGTGTGGAGGTCTGGACCCACAATGCAGACAATAAGCTCAGTGGCAAATTGTAAAACAAAAAATTTATGAAAGAAAAGTTCAAGGAGCTGAAGCAGGGTTAGGGTTGCTGTGAGCCCAAGGTGTCCAGATGAAGTCCAGGTGAGACTGAAGATGACGGCGTGAGGCAGAGTCAGGTGGAGAGGATTTGTGAGGTCCAGAGGGGTAGCGGCAAAAACGCAGGAAACTGGAAACAGGGAAAAACACAAAGTCAAAACTGGGCTACAAAGCCGGCAAGAGATCCCAGAAAACTACTGAGCCAAAATACAATACCACTGAGGTAAGCTGGCAATCTGGCGGCGAGCAGTGAACCGGGCCAGGGTTTTATCCGGAGTGAGTGAAGGTGGTTGATTGCAGATGGCTGGAAGGTGTGCAGGTGAATGGTGACTCCAGCTCCGCCCCGCTCCAGACTCACACAGAGGAGAAAACAAAGACATGGAAAGAACAACACCAGGATCCTCGGATCCTGACAGATCCCTGTGTTTTATTGGGGATGTTTGGCTACATTAAGAATGGGAAGCAGTGGAGGCCGGTCCGCTCAGCCATGCCATGTCAACCAGCATGTATAAAGCCAGAGGACAGATATACTGTCAGCACAGTGACTTGAATAACTCAGACACAGTCACAGGAAACAGCACAGCCTTCAGCTCTTTAGGCCACTGCTAGTGTGGTTTCTTTCCCTGAGACAAACAACCACCTAATACTTTATATCTCTGAATTACTGATTTAAACGTGTGTTTGATGAAGTGAAGTGAATTAAAGGCTGATGTTCTCACTGCCGGCGTGTTAAGACTGAAATGTGACCTTAACCCTCATGTGCTGTTGGGGATGTTTTAAGAAGAAGAAGAAGAAGAAGAAGATTGTCCTTTATTAGTCCCACGAGGGGAAATTCAATTTTTTCACTCTGTTGTTAACTTATACACGGTACATGCAGACCTGAACACACACATGCACAAACATGCAACAATGGTGAGATGTCAGAGTGAGGGGGCTGCTCCTGACGAGCGCCCCGAGCAGTTGGGGGTTTGGTGCCTTGCTCAGGGGCACCTCGACAGTGCCCAAGAGGTAAACTGGCTCCTCTCCAGCTACCAGTTCACACTCAGTTCTTGGTCCATGTCGGGACTTGAACCGGTGACCCTCCAGTTCCCAAGCCAACTCCCTTCAGACTGAGCTACTGCCACCACTAGGGGGCATTTTTACCTCTTAAATTGGCCGTAAATTTCACTGTATTTTATCAAATTGAATCATTTTTATTGAGGAACCTGAATTTAACATACATTTTGGAAATATGATTTCAAAACTTTCAGAAGGTCAATAATACACTGTGGGCAAATTCACTACGCACGTGATGTTCGGACTGAAAACTGCCACTAAAAGAACAGCTGTAAAAATATAACAGATCAACTTTTTTTTGGTCAAATCTGTTTATCAGCCTCAGTCCTGATCAAAACAACTAAATATTTCAATATTTTCACAATTTTAACTCTTTAAATGCCAATTTCAGATGTGATGTCACTGATTTGGACACACAAAATGACGTATTTTCAGTATAAAAAGTCATCGGAGACTGGATTCACTTGAACCTTTATCACAGTCTTGGACATGTCAAAGATTAGTAACAACATTGACTTGGATGAATTATTAGTTTTTGTGCAGCATCAGAATAAAATTTGTACTCACACATGATGTTGGTGGCTGTTTTTGCCCCATTGACTGCCATTATAACCACATTTTTTGAATGCACAGCCATGACACTATATAATCATGCATTCTGCAATGTTGATGGTCCCCCAGTTGAACAGAAGTAAAGTGTGTGATTTTTACTGTTGATGACCAGGTTGCATCATGTAGCCACTACATAGGCCTGTACATGAAATGTGTCTTTTTTGATGATGGTAAAATCAGTCTGAAACTACTTTAGAGTATTTTTTAATACACTCTTCTTGCTAGAATCCACTCCAGATTGTCGACAGCTCTCTTGCAGCGGATATAGTCACTGATGATGAGTGGCTTTTGCTTTAATTCATCCAAGTCAATATTGTTACTAATCTTCCTAATCCGAATCCAAATGAATCCTAATGAAGCCTAATGAAGCCTAATGAATCCTAATGACGCCTAACGAATCTTAATGAAGCCTAATGAATCATGATGTATCCTAATGAATCCTAATGATGCCTAACGAATGCTCATGTATCCTAATGAAGCCCAATGAAGCCTAATGAAGCCTAACGAATCCTAATATAGCCTAATGAATCCTCATGAAGCCTAATGAATCCCCATGAAGCCTCATTAATCCCAATGAATCCTCATGTCTGTCCTAGCCGTCCTACGACGGAGCCCACGTCAACGGGCGGGCTCAGTCGAACCTCACCGCCCCGGGGCGACGGGGGGCGTCTCCGGAAACAAACAGCCGCTTTCTCAAACCCTTCGGCAGCAAGCGTCATCGTTGCCTCGCTTCGGACCCCGCTGGGTGGCTGCCTGGCTGGCTGGCTGGCTGGCTGCAGCAGCAGCAGCAGAGGCGGGGCTCCTGCCCAACCAACCCCCGCTCCTCAGCACGACGAAAGGGAGGGCTACCTGGTTGATCCTGCCAGTAGCATATGCTTGTCTCAAAGATTAAGCCATGCAAGTCTAAGTACACACGGCCAGTACAGTGAAACTGCGAATGGCTCATTAAATCAGTTATGGTTCCTTTGATCGCTCTCACGTTACTTGGATAACTGTGGCAATTCTAGAGCTAATACATGCCAACAAGCGCTGACCTCCGGGGATGCGTGCATTTATCAGACCCTAAACCCATGCGGGGAGCTCCCTCCGGGGGGCGCCCTGGCCGCTTTGGTGACTCTAGATAACCTCGAGCCGATCGCTGGCCCTCATGGCGGCGACGTCTCATTCGAATGTCTGCCCTATCAACTTTCAATGGTAATTTCTGTGCCTACCATGGTGACCACAGGTAACAGGGAATCAGGGTTCGATTCCAGAGAGGGAGCCAGCGGATTTAATTTTTTTTTCTTTTCAAATTCAAAAACAAGAAAAACTATATATATACACATATATAAAAAACGTCCCTCTCACCCTCTTAGGGTGGTAACTGTGTCCTTCTCAAGCTCGGGTCCTCTACCAGAGGCCTGGGAGTTTGAGGGTTCTTCAGTATCTTAGCTGTTCCTAGCACTGCGCTCTTCTGGACTGAGGCTTCAGATGTTGTTCCCGGAATCTGCTGGAGCCACCCTCCCAGTTTGGGGGTCACCGCCCCGAGCGCTCCTACTACCACTGGAACCACGTTAGCCTTGATCTTCCACATCTGTTCCAGCTGGTCTTGCAACCCTTGATACTTCTCAACCTTTTCGTGCTCCTTCTTCCTGAAGTTGGTCGTCAGCTGGTATCGCCACATCTATCACCACTGCCCTCGTCTGTTCTTTTTCCACCACCACTATGTCCGGTTGGTTAGCCAGCAGCTGTTTGTCAGTCTGGAAGCTGAAGTCTCACAGGATCTTAGCCCTGTTATTCTCCACCACCTTCGGTGGTATGTACCATTGGGATTTGGGTACTTCTAGTCCATACTGGGTTCTTGTATACTATCCCAGCCACTTGGTTGTGCCTCTCCATGTATGCTGATCCTGCTAGCATCTTACACCCTGCTACTATATGCTGGACTGTCTCCGGGGCATCTTTACACAGCCTGCACCTTGGGTCAGATCTACTCTAGTAGATTCTGGCCTCTATGGCCCTGGTACTTAGGGCTTGTACTTGTGCTGCCATTATCAGTGCCTCTGTGCTGTCTGTCAGTCCAGCTTTGTCCAGCCATTGGTAGGTCCTTGTGATATCAGCCACTTCCTGTATCTGGCGGTGGTACATGCCGTGTAGGGGCTTGTCCCTTCATGTGGTCTCCTCAGCTTCCTCGCTCTCTTCAGGTTTCTGATGTCTGAGGCATTCACTGAGCAGTTCGTTTTTGGGGGCCATCTTCCTGATGTACTCTTGGAGTTTCGATGTTTCATCCTGGACAGTGGCTCTGATGCTCACTTGGCTTGGAGTTGGCCTCTAGGGTTGTCTTCTACATTCCCATTGAGTTCTTGATGAAGGCTCTTACTGTCCTGTTGATCTTGTATAGTTCCAGACATTCCAGTATCCATGTGTGGGGCATTGAGTCATAGGCTTTCTGGTAGTCAATCCAGGCAGTGTACAGGTTGGTCTGCCTGCTCTTACAGTCTCTGTGGACTGCTCTGTCAACCAGTAGCTGGTGCTTGGCTTCCCTGGTTGAGTGGAGGACATCTTGTTTATTCTCTTGGCCTCTGCCTCCTTGGTGTTTCTCTTCAACCGGGTGGCCAGAGCTGTTGTCTCTGTTTGGCGGTTTCGAGTCCTTCAGGTATGGAGAGCTTGTTGTATTTCCTGGGTATCCCTTTATTCACCATGTTACCCTTCTGCAGCTCAGATAGCTGATTGAGTTCTCTCTGTGTCGCCTTTATCTTGGCCTCTAACCGTCTCTTCCATGGAGAGTACTGCTTCTTATGCCCTGTACCGATCTTATATCCCAGTATTTCAAGGATTCCTGTTGCTGTACTGTGAATCAGCTTGTTGGTCTCAGTGATGGTCCCTGTAGGGATGGTTCTTATCGCAGCATTCACATCTTCTAGCAGATCTTCTGAAGGTACTTGACAACTCAGCTTCGGTATTTATCGGAGGCTCCAGGTTTCCAGTTGATTCAAAATCTTCCTTCTCAGGTCAGCAGCTCTTGTATTGAGGCTGTTAGTATCTCTTGGTGCTTGGTACCCAATCTGGGATTGTTGGGGAGATGGTGGAATCTCCCCGCTGACCTGTCGTCCTGGCTCCCCCTTATCGTAGCTTCGTTGTAGTATTTCATCGATCTCTAGTTGTGATAGCAGTTTTCGGTTACGGATGCTGGGCTAACAGCTATTTCTTTGTTAGCTTTGATTGTGGGTTTCAAAGCATCCAGATTGCCCTGGTTCCTTAGATTGCAACCTGATGAAAAATGGTTCAATACTTGAGCAAAGCACAGTAAGGAATTGGCAGTAATACCAGAGGAGCCACGCACCAGCTACTGGTTGACAGAGCAGTCCACAGAGACTGTAAGAACAGACAGACCAACCTGTGCACTGCCTGGATTGACTACCAGAAAGCCTATGACTCAATGCCACACACATGGATACTGGGATGTCTGGAACTATACAAAATCAACAGGACACTAAGAGCCTTCAACTCAATGGGAATGTGGAAGACAACCCTAGAGGCCAACTCCAAGCCAATCGCCCAAGTTAACATCAAGTGCAGCATATACCAAGGAGATGAACTATCACCACTGCTGTTCTGCATAGGACTGAACCCCCTCAGCCAGATCATTATCATCATTAAGCTGTACGCCAGGAATGAGCGAGAAATCGACTCACTGATCCACACCACCGGGATCTACAGCGACGACATACGGATGTCATTCGGGTTGGACAAATGTGGCCGGATGGTATCAAAGAGAGGCAAGTTGATCAGAACTGGGTGGGTGGACCTACCAGGGGGCAGGATAGGAGACATCCAAGACAGCTACAAATACCTTGGTATCCCGCAGGTGAATGGAAATCATGAGGAGGATGCAAGGAAGTCAACCACAGCCAAATACCTCCAGAGAGTAAGGCAAGTCCTGAGAAGTCAGCTGAATGGTAAGAACAAGGTCCGAGCCATCAACATGTATGCACTACCAGTCATCAGATACCCCGCTGCAATCATAAGCTGGCCAAAAGAGGAGATAGAAGCCACGGATATCAGGACAAGATAGCTCCTCACCATGCACGGAGGGTTTCACCCATAGTCCAACACCCTGAGGCTGTACACTAAGCGGAAAGAGGGAGGCCGGGGGGCTAGTGAACATCAGAGCCACTGTCCAGGATGAAACATCGAAACTCCAAGAGTACATCAGGAAGATGGCCCCCAAAGCCAAACTGCTCAGTGAATGCCTCAGACAGCAGAAGCCTGAAGAGAGTGAGGCAGCTGAGGAGACCACATGAAGGGACAAGCCCCTACACGGCATGTACCGCCGCCAGATACAGGAAGTGGCTGATATCACAAGGACCTACCAGTGACTGGACAAAGCTGAGCTGACAGACAGCACACAGGCACTGATCATGGCAGCACAAGAACAAGCCCTAAGTACCAGGGCCATAGAGGAGGAATCTAGCTCTCCAGAATCTACCAGAGTAGATCTGACCCAAGGTGCAGGCTGGGTAAAGATGCCCCGGAGACAGTCCAGCACAGAGTAGCAGGGTGTAAGATGCTAGCAGAATCAGCATACATGGAGAGGCACAACCAAGTGGCCGGGATCGTGTACAAGAACATCTGCACCCAGTATGGACCAGAAGTACCCAGAGCCCAAAGGGACATACCACCGAAGGTGGTGGAGAACAATAGGGCTAAGATCCTGTGGGACTTCCAGACTGACAAACAGCTGCTGGCTAACCAACCGGACATAGTGGTGGTGGACAAAGAGCAGAAGAGGGCAGTGGTGATAGATGTGGCGATACCAGCTGACGCCAACATCAGCAAGAAGGAGCACGAAAAGGTTGAGAAGTATCAAGGGTTGCAAGAACAGCTGGAACAGATGTGGAAGATCAAGGCTAACGTGGTCCCCGTGGTTGTAGGAGCACTCGGGGCGGTGACCCCCAAACTGGGAGAGTGGCTCCAGCAGATTCCGGGAACAACATTTGAAGCCTCAGTCCAGAAGAGCGCAGTGCTAGGAACAGCTAAGATACTGAAGAACCCTCAAACTCCCAGGACTCTGGTAGGGGACCAGATCTAGAAGAGGACACGCTTACCACCCTAACTGATTTTCATTAGTGGACGGAGCTTCAGCCACCACTGCTCCAGTATTATACAGTGACTTTTTTAAAAAATGTAACACACTATACTATACCCTGTTTAGACATACTATACTATGACATTTTTTACTTTTTGACATATTTTACTGACCTTTTTTAAAATACTTATGCAATGATTTTTTTGCTGTTTCCACTTTTTACTTTTTATTGCATACTGTACTTACTAAGTTTTATGACCTACTATACTATGACTTTATGACATTTTGTGGCATACTATAATATATTATGTTGACTTTTTTAATGACTTATGACCTTTTATGATATTTTACAGCATACTTTTTGTATTTTGTATACTTTATGTATTTATTTCACATACTTAATTATACTGACTTTTTTCAACATGACATACTATGACTAACGTTTTTTTACTGTCCTGTGGCTATTTTGAGATACGCTTTGACTTTTAATGACTTACTGACAACTGACAGTTTTCAGCATACAGTATTGTTACTTTTTAATGTACTATGACTTCTTTCATTATATTTTTCGACATACTATAATGTGACTGTTTTCAACATACTATACAATGACTTCTTAGGAGTTCTTGGACACTATTATCAACTTACACTACTTTTTACATATTTTCCACCAATGACTTTTTTTTTTTATTTTACCTTTTTTGATTTTACCTTTTTCAAGATACTATACCACGGATACCACTCTAAGAGGGTGTGAGGGACGTTTTTATATTTTATATACATATTTAATATATACAATTACTTTCTCCTTTTAGATGGGAACCTTCTCCGTCTGAAATAACAATAATAATCATAATAGCATTATTTATATGGCACTTTTCAAAAAAAACTAAGTTCTTCACAAAAACATAAAAAGCAGCACAAATGAACAGGTAGTAATATATAAAAACAGAGTTGATACAGTAAAAATGACAAGCAAGGTGAAGTACTAAAACACAGTAAGAACAAGTAGAATACTATCAAGACTTACCTGAAGGCAGTGAGACCTGGTCTGGGTCTGATCTTGACACTGTTTCCAAGCAGCAGTGAGTTTCTTTGCCTCGGCTCTCTGATCCACCCATTTGGCTTTGTTTGGCTCCTGGACGCCAACATTGTCTCTCTGAAATAAAAAATGAATAAATAGTACTTTTTTATACTGTAAGGCACTTTTCAAAAACAAATTTCAAAGTGTTTCACAAAAACATAAAAAGCAGCACAAATGAACAGGTAGTAATATATAAAAACAGAGTTGATACAGTAAAAATGACAAGCGAGGTGAAGTACTAAAACACATTAAAAGCAAGTAGAATTAAAGCTACAAGCAGCGATGAACGGGCCCTCGCACCTTCCCCCAAGTCGGCGGTCCTGGTGGGACGCCGGTCAACACACCTGTACATCTGAATATCCATCGCATGCTGCACATACAAGTTAAATGTCATTTTATGCTGACTGAGCAGCACAGGAAACAATGTAGTGCAATTTTTCACCACTTCCTGTGTCCACTGTGTGGCGCTACAGACCACCATGTAAACATACATTATGTTTCACATTGTCCAGTTTGGACCACACATTGTAAATCTCATTTGAAATGGATGATTGTTGTCACATAACGGCGATTTCCTGTTGACAGCAGGTGGCACTATGACTTTGAATCAATATTGCCATGTAGATGTCCTCAGGCCTGGACTTTTATGAAGTAGGTCAAGTTTGGGGCAGACTGGTCCAAGGACAGTTGAGTTACAGCAGTTTGTCATTCAATGGCGAATCATTTTAATTCTCCGCCACGCCACTTCAACGTCGTTTCATAAAAGCACACGATTTGAACAACTTTTCATCACAAAGGTCTTAAGACTGTCCAGACCAAATTTGAAGTCGATCGCGTTAAATCTGTAGGTGGAGTTCTTTAAATACAGAGCCTACAAATCACAGAAAAGCAACAAAAAATCCAAAATGTCCGACTTCCTTCCTACCTGCCAAATTTCATCCATGGAGGTGAAACATGCCGCCGATGAAACCAGCAGGGGGCTCTACAGAGCCAATTTGCTACACCCGACCGTGGGACCCACGTCAAAATCCGATTTCACGCACTTCTGACTGGTGTGCCAGTTTTCAAACCTTTTTGAATAGCCCCAGCACCTCGTTTTTTCCACTCAAAGGCGCACTTTAATAATAATATTAATAATAATGATGATCATTAGAAGAACAACAGGGTCCTCGCCGACCTGCGGTCGGTGCTCGGTTCCTAATAACAGCAATAATTACCTGAAGGCGATGTTGAGGCGTTCTCAGAGCAGCGATGAGCTTCCTGGACGCTGCTCTCTGCTCCTCCAGCTGGATCTGGTGGGTCCTGGTCTGTTGTTGAAGAAGCTCCTTCAGTTGGATCAGCTGTCCCTGTCCCAGCTCTCCAACTCCGGGTCCTTGTAGGTCTCAGACGCATTGGGCATCTTGGTGGCAGCGTGAAGCTGAGCTATCTTTACCTCCGTTTCTTTCTGCAGCGTCTCGTAATCCAGTTTGGTCCTCGCTAACAAGTAGTCCTGGCTCCAGATCTTGGCTGCCTGTCGCTTCAGGTCCCTCTGAGCGTCGCTCAGCATCAGTCTGACCGTGTCCAGCTCCGATTTCAGGCTGCTGTCCTGAACCGGAGGCTGGGCGGGTTCAGCCAGAGCCGTCTGAAGCTGAGCTTTCAGGTCCTGAATCTCTCTCTGCAGCAGGGTCTTCCCTCTCTCCCACACAACATCTCTGTGATCCAGAAACCAGTCAAAGAAATTACCTAGAGAGTCCTGATGGACATCGAGGAGGAGCCTCCCGTCGCTGTTTCTCCGGACGATCTCAGCCTCGCTGTCTTTCAGATGATCCTGACACTGCTGTTCAAGGGAAGTGAGGAAGAAATCCCTGACCACAAACTCCTTGTCCTCAAAGTCCACGTAGTCCGTCGTCATCTTGCTGCACCTCTCAGTCACTAAATCCCGTCTCGATAAATCTCCGTCAGCTACCAACTGATCCCAATGTTTGTTTTGGTTGTTATGGAGGTTTCCAGCGTTGTTTAAACTGTGATTACTACACGCGTAATCCTATTGGCTTACAGAACTACAGTGTCCTGAACTACGCGTCCCATAATGCATCTCGATTTTTATCACGGGCACTGAAGCGTGTGAACGTCGGCGGCTTCCGGCAGCGCTATAGCGCTGCTAGCTTAGCAGCTAAGTCGCTATATTTAGCAAGTTTTCTGACCCCTCTAGCGAGTCTTTCAAAAAGAGACTAGAGACAAATGTGGCGACTGTTTCTGGTGTTATGAGACTTTTGGAGACTCAGACGTTTTTTTTTTTATTAAACTTTATCAACAAATAATATCCAAACAATATGACATAACATCCAGAGGAAAAAAAAGTATAAGCAAACATACAAGATAAGAGAATCTAAAACCACTAAGATCTGCCAAAGAGTGATGAAAATAGAAATGAATTAAATTAAATTAGCTAGCTTGTTTTTCAAATCAAATTTTTGAATAGATTTAGAAGATGGATTGCATTTTTATTTTTCATTATGTTAAGAGCTTTTGTAAATATCAGAAAATCATTATGAAACATTAAAAACTAGGTTTAACTTTCAAAAATGTACATTTGTGTATGTAAAATGTAGCAAGGATAATAATATTGTTTATCAGGAAGTCATGTTGATTGTCTGAGCCCAGACCATAGATGATGTCCTTCAGGAGAACGGTTCAGTCTGGTCTCTGTGTGCAGCCAGTCATATATATATATATATATATATATATATATATATATATATATATATATATCAGTCCAGAGAGCTTCAGACAACAGGCAGTGAAAAAACAAGAGATCCACAGATTCAGTCTCCTCACTAAAGACAAACCCAATCGCTGGACGGATTCACACCATTTAGGATTTTAAATGGATTTCTTTTGCTTTAGGATTTATGGGACATTTCAAATATTTGGTACGTAGGGAATATATGATATCTTTGGGGGAAAGGTGTTTGATAGAGTTTTGAAAAGACAATAACAGAAATGTGATGTCTCCAAACATCTTTCTAATAACTTTATTAGGTATTTTAATATTTTCAAAGTTAATGCCTGAGAGATGTGAGCAGTGTTGGAGACAATCTCTTTGATTAAACCTAAAGTAGGATTAGGAATGGCTTTTATCATGGATTCAAAAGAAATGCAATTTAATACTAGATCATATTTAAGACAGAAAATTTCATACGTCCATAAACGTCCATTACTGTCAACCAAATGTTAGAGACCTTTCTTTCTAATTGTAATGTATCTATTAATCAATATAGGAGTAAAACTGTGATTGTACAGAAGCTTCCAATATAAAAGTACTTGTTGATGAAATATAGATAATTTGACTGGAAGTTTCTGAAATATGAAGTCACATTTTAATAAAAATTCAGTGCCTCCCAGTTTGTTGAAGATTTCTCTGGGGATATGATACCAAAAGCTGTGCTGAATTTTACAAGGATGTCTGTCCAAGTTTTCGTCATAAACCATATTATAATCTCCTCCTACAATAATATTTGCCAGTGGATCAGAGAGTTTGAGGTTCTTGATAGTATCAGAAAGCTCTGAAATTAATAATTTATTTTGAGCTGAATTATTAAAGCCGTATACGTTGACGAGAATACTGTATTGGTCATCAATATTCAGAACACAAATTAGCCAGTGGGCATTATTGCTGGATTTAGAGGTCACTAATTTTTGGAGACTCTGACGTGAAAGCAGGTATCGGTCTTCCTCTTCTCAACGAGCAGCGGGTGCTGCCGTGGACCCTCCCCAGTCCCAAAGCTCTCATAGGGGGCCCGGTCCTCGTCAGCAGACCCTCCTAGCTGCAGTCTCTGTTCACCCCTCCGCATCCAGTCTGAATGAATCCCGCATGCACGAAGCCGCCACTGGCTGATGGAAATGGAAGATTTTGGGAATCAAACCCTGAAATAAAAAAAGTAACTCCGCCAGAGTGTCTGTTTTGGGTCACTTTTGCTGGTCCCAAGCCCGGATGAAGGAGGAGGGCTGGAACAGTGGCATTAAAAACAAACAGAATCGACTGAAACAAAGTTCATTTGGAGTTATAAACATATTTAGGATTATTTTTACTCACTTTTTGTCTTGAAGGTTAGTTATTAAATACATTATTACTAAAACTAATAATAAAATTCAGAGACAATGTTGTAATATGATCAAGAGCAGATATATTCATATTACAGACTGCCAACCAGAGTGGGTCTGAATAAATGTTTATGTTATTTATTTATTTCATTTGATAGTTGATGTTTTTTATAACCTTTGTTCTCAAAGTTGCCAAGTTAAAAGTCTACTTTTTCAGCTCAAGTCATTGTGCTGAACATGAAGCTTAGCTGGAAAGAAGAAGAAGAAGAAGAAGATTTTCCTTTATTAGTCCCACAGTGGGGAAATTCAGTTTTACACTCTGTTGTTCACACAGTACATATACATGTCAATGGAGAGATGTCAGAGTGAGGGGGCTGCTCCTGACAAGCGCCCAGAGCAGTTGGGGGTTCGGTGCCTTAATCAGGGGCCAACTGGCACCTCTCCAGCAACCAGTTGGTCTTGGTCCATGGGGGCCTTGAACCGGCATCCTCTGCGTCCTAACCCAAGTCCTTACGGACTGAGCTACTGCCGCCCAAAAGCACAAGATGTCAATAGTTTGAACCATGCGCCTCATCCAGAGATCCATAGTAGTGGAGGGGGTGCCGGGCCTGGTGAAACAAGTCCACGGCAGATGTGTGGGGACGAAGCCGGACCTGAGGTGGCACTGGCATGCAGCTCAGTGATGGTGGGCCTTTGGGTGGGATCTGCATGCAGCATCTTTTATAAAGGGGATGCTGCATATGAAGTGGTTGAAAATGCAATAATCCAACCAGGGATACTGTCATAATGTGTGGTGGTCAGGACCCACAATGCAGACAATAGACTGATTGGCAGTTTGCAAAAACAAAGTATTTATTTAAGTGAAAGTTCAAGGGGCTGAAGCGTGGCGGGGGTTGCTGTGTCTCACAGGTGTCCAGAGGAAATCCAGGTAGACTGAAGATGATGATGGATTGAAGCCGGGTCAGGTGGAGAGGTTTTGTGAGGTCCAGAGGGGTCACGGCAAAAACACAGGAAACTGGAGACAGGAAAAACACTAAGACAAAAACTGGGCTACAAAGCCGGCAAGAGATCCCAGAAAACTACTGAGCCAAAATACAATATCATTGAGGTTAGCTGGCAATCTGGCGGCGAGCAGTGAACCGGGCCAGGGTTTTATCCGGAGTGAGTGAAGGTGGTTGATTGCAGATGGCTGGAAGGTGTGCAGGTGAATGGTGACTCCAGCTCCGCCTCGCTCCAGACTCACACAGAGGAGAAAACAAAGACATGGAAAGAACAACACCAGGATCCTCGGATCCTGACAATAATCTGCTCAATGCAACAACGCCACACGGGCAAATTATTTAGTTGTCTTTCCTGGAAGTTAAAGGTAAAATTAAAAGTTTAACATGAAATGCTGTTGCGGGGAACTTATTATTTTGTTAATTTCACTCTTTCAAAGTCACCAGGAAGTCTCTGACACTCAAACCAGGCCCCCACTTTGCTTGTGAAATCCTTTTTTAAGGTCTCAAGGTTGGCGTGTATGCTCAAGATATGAGAATGAAAATGGGTCGTATGGGTCTCCCATTTACAGACACGGGCCCTTTATAATAATCACACTTATTGGAAATTATTTGCTCCTAATCTAAAATGGAGTTTTACAATATTTCTGCGTACTGGGGTCCCCAAACAGTCTTGGTATTACATAAATTGAGTATCACTGTAAATCTGGACTCTTGTAGATCCAGATAGTTCAATTATATTCATGATGATGATGTTAGTCCCCATAAGAGCCATTTTATTGGAATGAGACCATTTATTAAACTGGAGCTCACTGTATAAAATGACCTGTGGTGACCTCTAGGATACTACTACTAGTACTAGTACTACTACTACTACTACCTCTGGGATAATCACAGCCTCTACTACTAGTACTACTACTACTACTACTACTACTACCTCTAGGTTAATCACAGCCTCTACTGCTACTACTACTACTACTACTACTACTACTACTACATCCTGGTAACTAGAGCATTCAGAGGATGGATGGCTTTCCTAGCTATACTGACTACTACTACTACTACTACTACTACTACAGAGGATGGTGGCTTTCCGAGCCACATTGACTACTACTACTACTACTACTACTACTACATCCTGGTAACTAGAGCATTCAGAGGATGGATGGCTTTCCTAGCTATACTGACTACTACTACTACTACTACTACTACTACTACTACATCCTGGTAACTAGAGCATTCAGAGGATGGATGGCTTTCCTAGCTATACTGACTACTACTACTCCTACTACTACTACTACATCCTGGTAACTAGAGACCTACACTGACTTTAAGGGGGTTTCTGAGACCTTTACTGAATAGATGTGGTCACCATCCGATTACCATAAAATGCAGATCTTGCAGAAAAAGTTTTCTTGTAAATGTTTTTGGTACCAAATCACAGTTTGGCTTTTCTATGGTGCTCCTCGAGGTTTTTGTGTGTCGTATTGTGGAGGGATTATTGATGATATTTATCTGTTCTCGAGTGTTAAAAAATGGTTAAATTTAGCACTAAATCTGTGTAACAAATGGTATCAACCCAAAACTGCTGCTGCGTTGACATCGACATCATATACTTCCCTCATAATGTTCTAAACACATACACTACATACACACAATTTATTGTAAGAAAAATCAATTAATTGATTTTCAATTCATGTTTATTTCTGATTCATAATTAGAACAACCTGACACACAGCTGCATCTCAAATTCATCTTCATCTATCTCCCCCTAAAGACCCCTGTACCCCTCTAAAAGAAGACAAAACTGGTCTATTGTGGGTCTGATGATTAGATAAAAATACAATCATTTCTTTCCTAATCATTTGAATTGTGTGTTATTATGCAAATAACCACTATAGATGAGATATATAGATATTTAGATTTTTGACAGTTGAAATGCAGCACAACATGGAAGCAAAAGCAGCGCTTAGTTTGAATGTGAAATTGAAATAAAATATGTTAAAATATGTGTCCTTAAAATCTATGAATAATTTAATAATAATTGAATTAATTAATTTATCAGAATTATTGTGAGCATCATTTTGGCCATAACTGTGCCCCCTATTAGCATGTAGCCTTCTTCTCTGGTGCTGTAACATCTGCACACAATCATCACGTCTGCAGTCTCTTCTTGTATTCGGCCATGTACGGCTGAGCGGCGCTCCAGACCTGAGAAAACAGCGCACACACCATGAAGTCATCATAATGGGTCAGTATCACTCCACTGTGTCCGTTCTGGGGAGGACTTGCCTTTTGCTGTCTGACCAGTGTGTGAGCGGCTTCGATATCAGGACTCATAACACGGTCTCTGTCCCAGGGACTGGAGAGACAATGATTAGTGAGGACATCCTCGTAGTACTCCAGCCATAGAAAGTTATGTCTTCATACTGGATTACAAACAAAAGTGAAGTGGGAAGGTTCCTGCTTCCGGGAGGGAAAAATATTTAAAGGGATTTAAAGGGTTTGGGTGTTTTGTTGTATGAGGTTCTCCGTAGTCGGTGTCTAATGTACAGTCAGTGGAGTTTGGAGAACCAGCCAGGAGTACCACCACGGGGGCAAAGCAATGTGGACAAGTAGACAGCAAAGTGGATTTTATATACCTAAAAAAATCTATTCAGTTTAAGTGTATGCAATATTTACAATATTTACAGTATTTTCACTACTTTGGGGCGGCAGTAGCTCAGTCTGTAGGGAGTTGGCTTGGCCCCTGAGCAAGGCACCAAACCCCCAACTGCTTGTCAGGAGCAGCCCCCTCACTCTGACACCTCTCCATTGATGCATGTATGTGTGTTTCAGGTCTGCATGTACCATGTATGAGTTAAAAAAAAAAAAAACAACAGAGTGTAAATTGAATTTCCCCTCGTGGGACTAATAAAGGTTGATCTTCTTCTTCTTCTTCTACTTTACCTCGCTGTCGGACAGCCCTTTCTGATGGTCGAACTGAAGCTGTTATCTATGGTGTCTTCAAGGCCACCAGACAAAAACAGCAAGTTTACCTCGAAGAACACAGAAACTGCTCTGGAAGTCACACAATAACACACAGAAATGAACCGATCGAGGTAGCGAGGCAGCTGAGTTTACGCTATATATAGAATATTTTCGCTAGTTTATGTTGCTGGTTTCTAATGGGTAAATGAAGACATTAGCCACATTTACATACGCTAGATTTCTCCAATCTGATCTGAATCTCGGTTGATCGGAAATTCCCGATCCACTGTTTACATGGACACTAAATAAAATGATCCGATCATGACGTGCGTATACGTTTAATCAGAATAAATCCTCTGGACATGCGCAGAGTTGTCTGATTTTCCAGAAATAGTAGAAGAAGCAGCTGGACTTCCTCCTGTGTTGTAAACATCGCTGCGTTGTCCGTCTCGCGTCACGCTGACGTAGCGCACATGCTCAGTGGAGACAGTTTTACCCAGCCAGGAAGACGTGATCCCAGTGGGTGTGGACGTGGACGCCGATGGGAACAATGATCGGCATAAACCACCTCTCAGTCGGAATGAAATTTCGTTCTGTATCGGATCTTCTGACTGGTGTTTACATGGAGCATTTTAATCTGATTGGCCCTTTATTCTGATTATTTGTGTCCATGTAAACGCAGCTAGTATCTACGAGCTCTTAAAGTAATGTGAAGTCACTGACAGTGTTTAAATGAGTATTACAGTCCAAATTCAAGAAATTGGAGCTGTAGCCCGTCCGCTCTTTCGGTGTGACTGATGGCAGTTAACATGTGTTAGCATCGTAGCGTTAGCCTCTGGCCAGCAGCAGTCATCAGAATCACTTCACCGGCTGGGTCTCAAACACTCCCTGCCTTGTCTGCACAGGGACCACCGAGAGATGTGCCAAGGCTTTTCAGGTCAGATACAATCTACACTTAACATTATCTCTGTGATCCAGTTTGTTAGCTGGCTTGTGTTTGTCTGCCAAATTGTTTCATATGTGGCAACGAGGTGTCTAAATGGGCAGTGGACAGGATCACGAGCCAAAACAAAAACAGACAAAATGGAAATTAAAAATTGTAATTGTAGGATTGCTGTCGGAGAAGCCAGAACTTAAACTTGCCATGTTTCTTTAGCCTATCATGCTCCTTTTATGGTTTATTACACTAAATATATTGCAAATTGGTCCATTAAAAGCCATTGCTATAGCTATTGTGACTTGAAGTGGTAGTGTAAATTTCTCCACTGTGGGACTAATAAAGGAATATCTTATCTTATCTTAGACTACCAATTTCTGTGTTCTTTGAGGTAAAATGACTGTTTTTGCCAATGGAGCCTGGTGGCTTTAAAGAGAGCATAGATGACGGCTTCAGTAGCTCAGTCTGAAGGGAGTTGGCTTGGGAACCGGAGGGTCACCGGTTCAAGTCCCGACATGGACCAAGAACTGAGTGTGAACTGGTAGCTGGAGAGGTGCCAGTTTACCTCTTGGGCACTGCCGAGGTGCCCCTGAGCAAGGCACCAAACCCCCAACTGCTCGGGGCGCTCGTCAGGAGCAGCCCCCTCACTCTGACACCTCTCCATTGATGCAGGTGTGTGTGTGTGTGTGTTTTGGATCAGCATGTACCGTGTATAAGTTAAAACAACAGAGTGTAAATTGAATTTCCCCTCGTGGGACTAATAAAGGTTGATCTTCTTCTTCTTCTTCAGTTCCTCTTCAGAAAGAGCTGTCTGACTGCAAACTCAATTTAGTGTACACTTTAACTGATATTGTTTATTGTTTATGTGGCTAAAATTAATTTACAGAAAGAGTACATTGTTTTGGTCCCATGCTGGACTCCTGTCTGCTTTTCTAAACTTCTAACTTTTCTGTAGGTGATACAAGAGAATACTATGGAGAAGTACCTCATACAACTCTACTTCAAAATATCCACACAATCTCTTTACACTACTCTGCATCTCAATGTTGTATCCACAGGGCTCTGAGTTGGTTCACACTTTGCATCAACACAGAGTGACAGCATTCTGTTACACACAGTACATTTACCAACCAAATAAAGTATACATCCTTTTATCCTGCTAGCATTTGGCCAAAGACATTTTGTGAGGTCACAGTGAAGTCATTATTTCTTCCTTGAGCCAAGTGGATGTCTGTGCCAGGTGTAATGATATTCCCTCCAGGGGTTCCTCAGATATTGTTGCTTTCAAGAGAATGGGACAGACGTACGTCAGTCTCGACCTTTAACCACCAAAATCTAATCAGTTCATTCTGGAGTCCAACTAAATGAATGTGAATGAGGAAATTCCCTTTCTGTGTTCATGAGATATCGTATTCACGAGAATGTTACTTGAAAACGTAACATCTCAGTTGTTACAGGTTGAATTGTCTTTACCTGACCACAGAGCGCAGCAGCTCGTAGACCTTCTCCAGGGGCGTGGTGGTCTTCAGGGGACGCAGGAACTCCAGAGCCTGGCAGGCAGCCAGGAGCTCTATGGCCAGCACTGCAACACAGACACGAGTTCATTTAGTACCAGAAGCACATATCGCTTATTATCTGAGTGTATTTGTGGTGCGTTACCTTGCTCCACATGCTCCACCACCCTCAGGGCTTTGCGAGCAGCCCAGCCGCCCATAGACACGTGGTCCTCTGTTGCTGCGCTGGTGGACAGGGAATCAACGGAGGACGGATGGCACAGAGCCTTGCTCTCTGACACTGTAGACGTGGGGAGATGGGAAGGTGATATCAAACCAGTGTACTGTAAGCTTATCCATTACGACACACATTTATCATTCTGTTATCATAGTCTGTTGGTCTGTCACTATGAACTACACTAAAATATTGGATGGGTTGTGAAATTTTGAACATTTATGTTCACCCTAGGATGAATCCACAAACTGTATATTGTATAAGAAGTGGAAGGTAGTCATCGTGCCGTCAACCACTGGTTTGCAGACTACCGTTTTGAAACCTTCGGCATTTTGGCTGTCGCCATCTTGGTTTTTGGCCATCATCATGTTGGGCTTATACAACCAGAGGTACAGTACATGAGAGGGTGGGGCCAAGTACAACCTGACAGTGCTGAATGAGACATTTTTAGGTGACCAAAATAATACAATTAAATGAACTGAAAATGCAAAACACGAACAACTCACAGAACGGACAACACTGTGATAACGACCTGTCAATCACCAGGTAGCCCCGCCCTAAAGCATCCCCTGCATTATGGTCTATCGGACTCTAAATGGGACCATAATTTACTAAATGAACATCAGGCTGTATCGAAGAAAACTTGAAACCAGTGATTAAGATCCATTCATTACTCACATGCATGCTCACTCATAATTTCGTTGTTGTCATAATTTGGGGCTCTCAGTTGCTTTATCAGCTGTCCTCATCCATGAAATTCGATGTATTGGTTTGTGTACATAGACATGATTTTCACATTTGTTCTTGTGATGTCAGAGCCAAATCAGTTCATTTGCAGTCCACGTATTTATAGAGTGGTAAACGTTGCATAGCAAGGAGGTCGAGGTGGACGGGTGGATCAAAGACCAGTACTTTGGTCCAGGAGACTGGTGTTTGTGGTCCATGTGAAACCATGTGAAGTCAGTTGGTTTATTTGTCATGTAACTTCCATACTTAAACTATAGCTTTCCAGGAGTTATCGTAACCCAAACCACAATCTTTTCCTAACCCAGCCAATTAGTTTTATTGCCAAAGTCTAACCACGTTAATTTTTTCCTAAGCCTGAGTAGTTTTATTTTGAAAAAACTGAAGTGGAAATTGAGACGTGCATCACATGCTGCTGGACATTCATAGGAAAACGCATGACAAATATGTTGTTGAGTCGTGCTGAGCATTTCAAAACAAAGAAATACTTCCTAGAAATACTATGAGACATACCTAAGGCGGCAGCGGTGCAGTGTGCGATCATGAAACCAGAGTTCAACCCTCCATCCTGGACGAGGAAGGCAGGCAGGTCACTGAGGGCCGGATTCAGCAGCCTCTCCACCCTCCTCTCACTCATACTGGCCAGCTCGTGCACAGCTATAGCCAGGTAGTCCAGGGCCTGAAACAGTGAAGTCATCCTCAATCCAAAACTTTGTGGAAGTGGAAGGGGGTGGGATTGTTTTGATGCACAGAGCTACACTTTTCATTTTCTGAGATTACACCTGGTGTCCTGCCACAGCGGCCAGCAGGTTATGAAACATTGACACACAATAACATAAACACAATTTATGAGTATTTAGCTGCTGACTCTTATCCAGCATGTGTCCTCGTCCGTCCAAACACAGACCAGCAGGACACAGAGAGACAGCAGAGGAAAAAGGACAACATATCAAGCAGAGGTCTTATTAGTTAGTTTACTGTGACTTTACCTTGGCTGGATACTCTCCATGGAAATTCCCACCAGATATTGTCTCCCTGGTTTCTGCAAATACCAGCTGGAGATACGTTAAGGCCAGTCACTTGGTGTACATTGTGAAACACTGTCACCTTGTGGTAAAATGGGATCTTATTATTATTAAAGTATTCATATTAGCACATAATACGTGAGTGCATTATACGGCCCATGGACCACACAATTTTACCTACGAAGCTAAAAAAAAAAAAAAAGAAAAAACAGTAAAGAAAGTAGCTTCTGTTTTAAAATGCTGGTGTAATGTCAGTGTCAGTGTTAAATAGACCTGAGTGATGTGTGAAGTCATGTCACCTGCTGAGGTGACTCAAACCTGGTCCAGTCCTAGTCCACAGGCGGCGGTCCCTCCAGAACCACGTCTTTAATACGTCATGGACTGATCAGTAGTTTTTAGTGGAGGTTGGTGGTAAAGCTGTGAGCTTAGTTTGTAAAAAAACATGTCTGTATTCAGAGAAAACAACTAGAACCGTCACTTTGAGACAAAACCTGCAGAAAGATCCAGAAAGCTGTCTGGAGATGAGAAGGAGAGGACAGCCGAGGGGCTGCTGGCTGAGATACTAAAGCAGAGAGGAACCACAGGAGGAGAGGGAAGGGTTCATGTTAAGGTAAAGGTTAAATGTAAGGGTTAATGATAAGGTACATGATAAATCTAAGGGTTAATGTTGAGTTAAATGTTAAATCTAAGGGTTAATGTTAAGGTACATGATAGATCTAAGGGTTAATGTTAAGGTACATGATAGATCTAAGGGTTAATGTTAAGGTACATGATAAATGTAAGGGTTAATGTTAAGGTATATGATAGATCTAATGGTTAACGTTGAGATACATGATAAATCTAAGGGTTAATGTTAAGGTACATGATAGATCTAAGGGTTAATGTTAAGGTACGATAAATCTAAGGGTTAATGTTAAGGTACATGATAGATCTAATGGTTAACGTTGAGATACGTGATAAATCTAAGGGTTAATGTTAAGATACATGATAAATTTAAGGGTTAATGTTACGGTAAATGATAAATCTAAGGGTTAATGTTAAGGTAATTGATACATGTAAAGGTTAATGTTGAGTTAAGTGTTAAATCTAATGGTTAATGTTAAGGTAAATGATAAATCTAAGGGTTAATATTAAGGTACATGATAAATCTAAGGGTTAATGTTACGGTAAATGATAAATCTAAGGGTTAATGTTAAGGTACATGATAAATCTAAGGGTTAATGTTAAGGTACATGATAAATCTAAGGGTTAATGTTGAGGTATATGATAAATCTAAGGGTTAATGTTAAGGGAAATGTTTAATTAAAGGGTTAATATTAAGTTAAATGTTAACTGTAAGTGTTAATGTTGAGTTAAATGTTAAATCTAAGGGTTAATGTTGAGTTAAATGTTAACTGTTAAGTGTTAACGTTAAGTTAACTGTTAAGATTAGTTAAGGGAAACATTCCTCCCCTAACCAGTCAGTCCTATACGGTTCATAGACTCCTCAATATAAAGTCATGTTATTAATAATCTGCTGTTTGGGGGATTTTCAGGAGAATAGATGCTGATCAATAAGTGTCCAGTATGTTTCCTAAAGTGATCAATAGAGGTTATCATCATCATCGACTCTAGACCTTGTGAATTTCTCCACTGTGGGACGAATAAAGGATTATCTTATCTTAGACTGTTTGTGTAGGCGGTGGACAGCGTCACTCTGATTGGCTGTTTAGTTTAAACAACAATATGAAGTAAATATTGATCATTTTTCATCTTGATCTCATCAGGCCATCTGGAATGAAGCAGCAGTGAGTGCGAGTGATGAAAACATGGCGCTTTGTTTCATGGTCTGTATGGATCATACTAGCGGCTCGTATATCCGCCATCCTCAGCCTTGCTTTTCCTTTTCAAACGACGTATACGGATTATTGGCAGCTGCCAGCAGAGAGCCAGTTCATGGCAGAATGTAAACGGTAGATGGCTGATTTTCTGTTTTGAACCGAAACTCGGTTCGGTCAGGATAATAGTGCAACAGTTCTTATTGAGTCAACCGTCCCCATTTCTTTAGTGAAGCTAGAATCCATGAGAGAGGAGGCGGAGCCACTCTGTTCGAGGACAGCTTCCAGTGTAAGTATGGTCAGCTTGACTGCTTTCAATATGTCGCATATCAGTTAAAATCAACATGTCAAGCAGTTCTAGTGACCATCTACAGACTCACCAGAACTGAAGCAAGGTTTTTGGATGAGCTTGCCAAACTACTGTCTATTGTGTGCCTGGATTTTGACTGTGTAGTTTTAGTGGGTGATTTTAACATTCATGTAGATAATCTTAAAGATGGGTATGCTAAGGAGCTTTTAAGTATTCTGGATAATTTTGGGGGGGCTGCACGGTGGTGCAGTGGTTAGCGCCTCACAGCTAGAGGGTTGCAGGTTCGAATCCGGATTGGGGCTTTTCTGTGTGGAGTTTGCATGTTCTCCCCGTGTAAGCGTGGATTTTCTCTGGGTTCTCCGGCTTCCTCCCACCGTCCAAAGACATGCAATTTAGGTTAATTGATTATTCTAAATGTCCCGTAGGTGTGGATGTGAGCGTGAATGGTTGTCTGTCTCTATGTGTCCTGTGATGGACTGGAGACCTGACCAGGGTGAACCCGCCTTCGTCCAGCTGGGATCGGATCCAGCCCCCCGAGACCCCTAACGGGATAAGCGGTTGAAGATGGATGGATGGATAATTTTGCGCCTTCCCAGCATGTCACAGATTCATCAAATAACAGAGGACACATATTGGATGTGATATCTCCAAAGGTCTTAGTATCTCTGAGGTTGTGGTGAACGATGTTGCTCTTTCTGATCACTGCTGTGTTTTGGTCAAAATGACCACCCTTGTTAATACGATGAAAGCAAGGGTTTCCACCAATCCTGCCCTAGGCTCTAGTTGATGACCTTGTTAACAGTTTTAGTTCCAATATTATGACTGTTATTCATAATTTCACCCCAATGGACCAAACTTCTGCCAGGAAAGAAAAGGTCACCCCGGAGAAACGCCACACTGGTTAAAGCACAGAAAAGACAAGCAGAATGCATGTGGTGAGAAATCAAACTCCAGCTACATTATGACATCTACAAAGAGAGTCCACAACTACCAGCAGGAACTGAAGAAAGCAAGGCAATCATATTTTTCAGAGGTTATCAATAGAAACAGTAATAACTTTTTTTTTCAGACTGACAAACCCCTCAGCATCAGTCCGTCCTGAACTGCTGCCTAGCGAGTCATGCAATGGCTTTGCAGCCTTTTTCACAAAATATTACAGATAAGACACAGTGTGAGGCTCCAGCTCAGGAGTGATAACACTTATGCCTTCCCATCCTCTAGTTAATCTATGTGATTTTAGTCTCCTAGATTATACAACTCTAACGGAAACCATTTCACAATTAAGGCCCACAACATGCTGCCTTGATATTCTGCCTGTTTTTAACTGCATAGCTCCGGATGTTCTGCAGATAATAAATACTTCTCTTCAGGCAGGCCGGTTTCCCCAGGCCTTGAAAACTGCAGTAATAAAACCTCTTCTAAAAAAATCTAATCTGGATGCTACAACAATTAGTAACTATAGGCCAATATCAAATCTGCCATTTTGGGGGAAAATCATTGAAAGAAGAAGAAGAAGAAGAAGAAGAAGAAGATAGTCCTTTATTAGTCCCACGAGGGGAAATTCAATGTTTTCACTCTGTTGTTAACTTATACACGGTACATGCAGACCTGAACACACACATGCACAAACATGCAACAATGGAGAGATGTCAGAGTGGGGGGGCTGCTCCTGACGAGCGCCCCGAGCAGTTGGGGGTTTGGTGCCTTGCTCAGGGGCACCTCGGCATGGCCCAAGAGATAAACTGGCACCTCTCCAGCTACCAGTTCACACTCAGTTCTTGGTCCATGGCGGGACTTGAACCGGTGACCCTCCAGTTCCCAAGCCAACTCCCTACAGACTGAGCTACTGCCGGCCTTTCCAGTTGTTTTCCAGCAAATTTATGCTTTTATGATGCAAAACAATCTTTTTAACTCATTTCAGTCTGGATTTTGGCCACACCACAGCACTGAGTCTGTACTTATCAAAGTCTAATGATATTCATCTGATCCTCTGCTGTGGTATTACTGGATCTCAGTGCTGCATTTGACACAGCTGATCATAACATACGACTCAGCAGATTGGAAACTTGGGTGGGAGTTACCGGCACTGTGCTACAACGGTTCAGATCTTATTTAAAAGATAGGGACTATTTTGTGTCAGTTGGAAACCATGAGTCTGAGCGAAGTAAGATCACATATGGGTTTCCTCAAGGGTCCATGCTCGGACCGCTTCTTTTCAACATCTATATGCTAGCCCTAGCTCAGATTATGCAACATCACAACGTCTCCTATCATCCTTATGCCGATGACACACAGCTCTATATTTCAGTGTCACCACATGACTGTAGTCTCTTACTGTCATTGATTAACTGTATTCATCAAATCAATGAGTGGATGTGCCAGAAGTTTCTCCTGCTAAATGCAGAAAAGACAGGTGATAATTTGTGGCCCTAAAATGAAGGGCAAACATCGGCGCCCACCTCGGCTCCATGTCACTGACAGCTACAAATCCAGCCAGAAATCTGGCTGTAACTGCTGACTCAGACCTGGACTTTAACAACCATCTGAAGTTTATCACTAAATCTGCCTATCACCACCTGAAAAATATAGCTAGAATTAAAGGGCTTCTGTGTAAACAAGACATGGAAAAACTTTTTCATGCGTTCATTTTTAGTAGATTGGATTATTGCAATGGCATCTTGACAGGCCTAAACAAAAAATCAACCAGGCAGCTGCAGCTGATCCAGACCTCTGAGTCCTTAGAAACTCTAGAAACTGGACCATATTACGCCGGTCATTAAATCACTATGCTGGCTTCCTGAGTCGAGGGATAGATTTTAAAATCTTACTGCTGGTCTACAGAGCACCGAAAGGTCTCGGACCAAAATACATGCTTTCCCTGCTAGTTCCCTACGAAGCATCCAGACCCCTTCGGTCATCTGGATCTGGTTCATTGTGTGTTCCAAGAACAGGAACCAAGCGAGGGGAGGCAGCATTCAGTTATTAACGCAATTAATCATGAGTGGCAAGTCAATGCGCAAGCATTTTAAATTTGGCCCATTGAGTGACCCGTAGGCTGCAGTGGCGTCACTTCGTGCCTGCGCCACTAGTCAAAAGCAGGGTGACTGACAACAGAGATGGACGCGACACAGGAGAGCGAGGCGAGCCCGCTCGGACCTGTCACTCGGACTCTGACTAGGACTAGGAGCAGCGGGGGCCTCTAGCCCGCTACAAAGCTGAGCCGTGCATTGAATGCACGAGTGTCCACTGGAGTGGTGGCAGCTCACCAGGAGCTGATGAACAGCTGTCCTCTCCTCCTACCTGGCTACCTGCCACGTCTGGGCCAGGTGAGAGACTCTTTTCACTGCAGGTAACATCATTGAAAAGAAGAGAGCAGCCTCACACTCACACAATGTCAACAAGCTTGTTTGTCTGAGCAACTGGCTCAAGGACACATAGAGTTGTCTGTTGTCAGTTCTTGTAACGTTAGCTGACCCTTTTAAAGGAAATGCTGTTGGCATCTTGCTATTGATGTTGCCTTATTTAGAGGCATGTTATACTATTCATTTTGAATTGCTGTATTGAGTCAGCTTTAGTATTCATTTTGATTGAGAGTCTGCTTATGTGCCTATTTGAGACTTACCTTATTTTATTTCTGAATTTTATTGATTTTATTTAACTGTATTTGTATTGCATTTTTGAGAAATGCACCTGGCCTAATTGGTTTGCTGATGTGCTTGACCTTTTTTCTTTTGAATTTCATTTATAAAGCACACTTAACCAATAAAAATGCGGATTTCAAATCTTCTCTTCTTGGTGTATTCTATTGATTAGTCATATACTACAATTTTGTAATGTCCTAGAATTCAGATTCTTTATTTGGGGGCTTTTAGCAGGTATGAGATTAAAATGTGATTAATTAGATTAATTAATTACAAATCCTGTAATTAATTAGATTAATTTTCTTAATTGCCTGACAGCACTAATTTTTATTTTATTATTTATAATTATTAGCATTATATTTTTATTTCTGTTTATTAATCAACTGTTTTTACTATTTTGAATTATTAATTCATATTTATGTAAAGCACTTTCATTTACCTGTATTGAAATGTGCTATATAAATAAACTTGCCTTGCCTTTTTGGCTATTGGCTGTAGTCTTTTTGGCCAATACAAAGGCCACATGAGGTGGTGGGTTGGTGTGTCTGGGCCTTTAAAATGAGCCATTTATATCCACATAGGGAGCAGGTCCTCTTCCCAGAGCCGGCCGCTGTGACTCTACAGTAGTCCAGAGCGGAAAAACTTTTCCTGCTTGGGCGGGAGTCGATAACATTACTTGCCCCAGAGTTAAGTTTGGGAAACAAGACAGGGGAACCCTCTGTTTGTCCTGAGGTACTGTCTCTACTTCTACACAAACTGCAGCGTCCACTGAGCTAATCTCCACATGATCTACGATACCCTTTCAACAACTCTAGAAAGCCCCATTCACATTTTCACACTGGTCACACAGGAGAAGTTGTAGTCCACAACCTCACCACTAGATGTCCCCAGATGTCCCACCCTGTACCTTTTATCTGGTCTCTTTAGGATACTGGGTTGTCCGTGGCGCTGTTCAGCTCAGTGGAAATCACATTCTGGACAAAAGCAATTGTGTCGTTCACCACTCCATGAACCTGCAACAAGCAGAGACAGTAAAGAAAGTCATCTGCCTCCACACTCATTCATCAGTTTCACTTTCACATTGACAAACTGCACATTTTCAGTTTACTGTTCAGTCAAAGGCTCAACACTGTTTTGTGGGGCTGAAATGAAATGACATCTTGAAACTAGTATTTAAACTATTTTTAACAAACACACACTATACCTGTGGGATACAGCGCAGGGTGTAGGCGTCCTGAACACGTTGGCATAGTCTATGACTCTCTACAGGAGGAACATGATGAGGAAATCAGAGAGGAAACATTCAGTGAAGTAAAACCCTGTAAGTATGACATACAGTCGCTGAATACGTTAAGGCCAGTGGTCGTATTGTGCTGGTCATGCTGGTCATACCTGAGATCTGAGAGGGAAAGATGTCAGAGTCTAACAGAGAGCGAAGCCTCTCAGCCACCTCCATCTGACCGGGGTGAGGTCTCACTGCATGGACAGCTACAATTCAACAGTGATGTTAACTGGTACAACTGTAGGGTCATTCATGTACACAGCTGCAATATACAGTATGTGGAACAAAAGACAAATCTAGAAAACAGGATTTAGGTAAGAAAAAGTCATTGATATTATTCAATTGTAGTAATAATAATAATAATAATAATAATAATAAAATATCTTAAGACATATTCATCCATCCATCCATCTTCATCTGCTTATCCCGTTCGGGGGGGCGGGGGGCTGGAGCCAGGGTGAACCCCGCCTTCGCTTCACCCTGGACGGGCTGCCAGTCCATCACAAGGCTGACACAGAGACAGGCAACGATTCACACTCACATTCACGCCTATGGGCAATTTAGAGCATCAATTCACCTAATCTGCATGTCTTTGGACCGTGGGAGGAAGAAGGAAACCAGAGCACCTGAGACACAATGCAAACTCCACACAATAGACCACAAACCAGATTCAAACCTGTGACCCTCTTGCCACTGCACCACTGACATACTGTCACACTGATGAGTTGGATTAGTGCTGCTGAATAGAGATGAGGAGTCCCACCCCCTCTCTGAATGGTAGTCAACAGCGAGGGTCACTTTGTTTTCTGTTTGAATTGTGCCATGAATCACACAGATGATGCTTGTCAATTTAAAAGATCATGTAGAAAGTCCAGAAAGTCTCTGACTATGTTAATAAGTCATTATAAAGACGACACAGCCAACAGTGTGATAGAAAAGTCTGTCTGTGTTTCTGCTGCAATGAACTCCCACCAGCTACAGGTCCGATCCGTCTTTCTCTTCCCGACTGATGAAACACATCGGGTCAGATAACGGTCCATTCCTGTGTGGAACATCGCTAAGTTAGCTAAGATAAGATAAGATATTCCTTTATTAGTCCCACAGTGGAGAAATTCACAACTAACTAAACTAAACTAACTAGGTAACGTATATTGATCGAGACGAGAGATGTAGTTCACTGAGCAGTTTCTAACAAAACTAAATGATACTCCGACCAACAGACTTTCTTGACTTGCAAAATAATCTTTTAAATTGACAAACATCATTTGCGATTCATTGTGTAATTCAGACGGGATCAAAAAATGATTTGTCTCTTGCTGGTGACTACTGTCCATATTTTTGTCCAAAATGAGGTCCCATGGGGTCAACCAGAAGGGAGGGATGTCACCTTTCTATATCGACTGAAAACGCAGCTCTCTCTACTTCATTCATTTGTTCAGCTGCTGGGGCAGCAGAACTAGCTGTAAACACTATATTTACTGGATACTACCATAAACAGTTGATACGTATACATATGTGATTGGACAGAAATATTAAGTTCAAGCTTCACATTGGAACTAGAAACTCAACTTCACGTTGGGTTTCTTATATAGAATAAAGGTGCTATTGATCAAATTGAACAGTCTACCACTAGATGTCATATTTGGCTCATGAATGGCTGCCTTCCAGTCAACACTGTGGGACTGGACTGGTCAAATGCCTTATAACCAAACCCCGGTTGGCTGACATGTCATAACCCTCCCTCCCATAACCCTCCCTCTCCCTCCCATAACCCTCTCTCTCCCTCCCATAACCCTCTCTCTCCCTCCCATAACCCTCCCTCTCCCTCCCATAACCCTCTCTCTCCCTCCCATAACCCTCTCTCTCCCTCCCATAACCCTCCCTCCCATAACCCTCTCTCTCCCTCCCATAACCCTCTCTCTCCCTCCCATAACCCTCTCTCTCCCTCCCATAACCCTCTCTCTCCCTCCCATAACCCTCCCTCTCCCTCCCATAACCCTCTCTCTCCCTCCCATAACCCTCTCTCTCCCTCCCATAACCCTCTCTCTCCCTCCCATAACCCTCTCTCTCCCTCCCATAACCCTCTCTCTCCCTCCCATAACCCTCCCTCTCCCTCCCATAACCCTCTCTCTCCCTCCCATAACCCTCTCTCTCCCTCCCATAACCCTCCCTCTCCCTCCCATAACCCTCTCTCTCCCTCCCATAACCCTCTCTCTCCCTCCCATAACCCTCCCTCCCATAACCCTCTCTCTCCCTCCCATAACCCTCTCTCTCCCTCCCATAACCCTCTCTCTCCCTCCCATAACCCTCTCTCTCCCTCCCATAACCCTCCCTCTCCCTCCCATAACCCTCTCTCTCCCTCCCATAACCCTCCCTCTCCCTCCCATAACCCTCTCTCTCCCTTCCATAACCCTCTCTCTCCCTCCCATAACCCTCTCTCTCCCTCCCATAACCCTCTCTCTCCCTTCCATAACCCTCTCTCTCCCTCCCATAACCCTCTCTCTCCCTCCCATAACCCTCTCTCTCCCTCCCATAACCCTCCCTCTCCCTCCCATAACCCTCTCTCTCCCTCCCATAACCCTCTCTCTCCCTCCCATAACCCTCCCTCTCCCTCCCATAACCCTCTCTCTCCCTCCCATAACCCTCTCTCTCCCTCCCATAACCCTCTCTCTCCCTCCCATCTCCACCCTGTCCTCAGTCAAATGAGAAGAGAGAAAGGTAAAGTCCTGTACAGATACCGCTGTGGAAGGCCTTCGCGCTGCCTCTCAGGGCTTCCAAACTCAACGCAGCGATGATGTCGGCCTGTCGGGCCACGCCCAGAGCTCGCTCCACCGCCTCCGCCCCCAGAGACGACATCAGCTGAGTCCCATTGATCAGAGCGAGTCCCTGTCCAACCAGAAGCATCCAGATGAGCCGTACTGATCAACTGAGCTTTAGATATATATCTATCTGTAAAGCTGCATAACAGCAAAACTACTGTTTATTCCAACTTGGGTTATATTTTTCTAGTTTGGTCATCAGTTTCTAGCAGTTATGTTAATAACAATATACTCCACAAAAGTCCCTGACTAAAGCTACATGTTCACAGTATGAGTGACAACAGCAACAAAGCGTGGCCGGCTCCATCGATGCCAAGTCACCATCAAGTCACTCGTAGCTGGCCAGACAACTAAAAGAAAAGACGCAACTCAAAACAGTCCTGTTGGCTGCAGGCAATGGCAGCGCTGGTGTTTGTCCAACTGGTCTCAACATGGCGGCCGGACTAAAGCTTTCTCATTATACAACAGCACACTAAAGTATGTTTCTGAAGACGTTTTAGTGAGAAATAGGCAGTACGACAACAGAACCTTGGTTTGATCGGTGCTGCCGAGTTTGACAGGTTGACAGTTTGACTCTGGATCTGATGAGCTCAATTACCTTCATGGACGATGACGTTCGTCCCCAGAGGATCCATTTTCTACGACTACTACTACAACTACTACCTCTAGGATAATCACAGCCTCTACTACTACTACTACTACTACCTCTAGGATACTACAACTACTACTACTACTACCTCTAGGATAATCACAGCCTCTACTACTACTACAACTACTACCTCTAGGATAATCACAGCCTCTACTACTACTACTACTACTACCTCTAGGATACTACTACTATTACTACTACCTCTAGGATAATCACAGCCTCTACTACTACTACAACTACTACCTCTAGGATAATCACAGCCTCTACTACTACTACAACTACTACCTCTAGGATAATCACAGCCTCTACTACTACTACTACTACTACTACCTCTAGGATACTACAACTACTACTACTACTACCTCTAGGATAAGCACAGCCTCTACTACTACTACTACTACTACTACCTCTAGGATACTACAACTACTACTACTACTACCTCTAAGATAAGCACAGCCTCTACTACTACTACTACTACTACTACTACTACCTCTAGGATACTACTACTACTACTAATACTACTACTACTACCTCTGAGATACTACTACTACTACTACATCCTGGTAACTAGAGACCCAGAGCATTCAGAGGATGGGGTCTTTCCTAGCTACACTGACTACTACTACTACTACTACTACTACGACTACTACTACTACCTCTAGGATACTACTACTACTACTACTACCTCTAGGATAATCACAGCCTCTACTACTACTACTACTACTACTACCTCTAGGATACTACTACTACTACTACTACTACCTCTAGGATACTACTACTACTACTATTACTTCATCCTGGTAACTAGAGACCTAGAGCATTCAGAGGATGGATGTCTTTCCTAGCTACACTGACTACTACTACTACTACGACTACTACTACTACCTCTAGGATACTACTACTACTACTACTACTACCTCTAGGATACTACTACTACTACTACTACCTCTAGGATAATCACAGCCTCTACTACTACTACTACTACCTCTAGGATACTAATACTACTACTACTACTACTACTACTACTACTACTACTACTACCTCTAGGATTCTACTACTACTACTACTACTACATCCTGGTAACTAGAGACCTAGAGCATTCAGAGGATGGTGTCTTTCCTAGCTACACTGACTACTACTACTACTACTACTACTACTACTACATCCTGGTAACTAGAGACCTAGAGAATTCAGAGGATGGATGTCTTTCCTAGCTACACTGACTACTACTACTACTTCTACCTCTAGGATAATCACAGCCTCTACTACTACTTCTACTACTACCTCTAGGATACTACTACTACTACTACTACTACCTCTAGGATAATCACAGCCTCTACTACTACTACTACTACTACTACCTCTAGGATACTACTACTAATACTACTACTACTACTACTACTACTACTACATCCTGGTAACTAGAGACCTGGAGCATTCAGAGGATGGATGTCTTTCCTAGCTACACTGACTACTACTACTACTACTACTACTACATCCTGGTAACTAGAGACCTGGAGCATTCAGAGGATGGATGTCTTTCCTAGCTACACTGACTACTACTACTACTACTACTACCTCTAGGATACTACTACTACTACTACTACTACTACTACTACATCCTGGTAACTAGAGACCTGGAGCATTCAGAGGATGGATGTCTTTCCTAGCTACACTGACTACTACTACTACTACTACTACCTCTAGGATACTACTACTACTACTACTACTACTACTACTACTACTACTACATCCTGGTAACTAGAGACCTGGAGCATTCAGAGGATGGATGGCTTTACTAGCTACACTGACTACTACTACTACTACTACTACTACTACTACTACATCCTGGTAACTAGAGACCTAGAGCATTCAGAGGATGGATGTCTTTCCTAGCTACACTGACTACTACTACTACTAATACTACTACTACTACATCCTGGTAACTAGAGACCTAGAGCATTCAGAGGATAGTGGCTTTTGTAGCTACACTGAAAATAAGGGGGTTTCTGAGACCTTTACACAAGTGATCGACATGCAATTGCCGAAAAAAGAAATCTCCAAATGTCAAACATTTTTGATATTAAATCACAGGATGGATTTTTCTGCGGTTCCACAAGGTCTTGGTGTCTTAATGTGGGATTTTGGGCAAAATACTGATGATGATTCATCAATTCTGCAGTGGTAAAAAATGGTTAAATTTAGCACCAAATCTGTGTAACAAATTGGTACATTTGCTGCAACATATTATGAGACATAATAAAGCATGGAAATGTTCATCATATGCAGCTGCAAGAAAATGTGAATCCTTTGTGATTTCTTGGATTTCTGTATAAATTGGTCATAAAATGTTCTGATCTTCATCTACGTCTCAACAACAGACAAACACAGTCTGCTTAAACTAAAACCACACAAAAATGATAAGTTTTCATGTTTTTATTGAACACAACATGTAAACATTCACAGAGCAGGGTAGAAAAAGTATGTGAACCTCTGGATTTAATACCTGGTCGACCCTCCTTTGGCAGCAACAACCTCAACCAGACGTTTCCTGTAGTAGCAGATCAGACCTGCTCAGCGGTCAGGAGGAGTTCTGGACCGATCCTCTTTACAAACCTGGTTCAGTTCAGTGATGTTCTGGATGTCTGGTGTGAATCTCTCTCTGGAGGTCCTGAGGTCAGGACTCGGACTGGGCCGCTCCAGAAGGCCTATTTTCTTCTGTTGGTGATCTACTTCTCTGCTTTGGGTCGTTGTCCTGTTGGATCACCATCCTCTGCTGAGCTTCAGTTGGAGGACAGATGGTCTGAAGTTTTCCTGATAAACGTCTCCATAAAATAGTGAATTCATGTTTCCAGCATCCAGCTGCTCTTTGGCAAACTTCAAACCTGCAGCAGTGGTTTTTGGACAGCAGTGTCTTCCTCCGTGGTGTCCTCCATCAGCTCCATTCTTCTTTAATGTTTCACTGATTGGAGATCAGTCAACTAAAATGTCAGCATGTACCAGAGATCTCTGTTAGTCTTTAGCTGACCCTCTAGGACTCTTCTTCACCTCATTGAGCGTTCGGCGCTGGGCTCTAGCGGCCATCTTTACAGGACGACCACGTCTAGGGAGAGTAGCAGCAGTG
>CAMQGK010000048.1:4705000-4967500 GCA_947000775.1 Pterois miles | reverse complement strand
AGCAACACACCCACCTCTTTGGGCTCTTCATAAGAGTTTTGCCTGTTTGCAGCAGGTTAAGGAGACATTTCAGTTAAAAAAAAAAAAAAAGACAAGGTGAACGTGCTTGTGTCATTATTCAGAACCACATTTGTACATTTTGCACAGAGATCTTGACAACTAGCAATGCCGGATGGTCGGTCAGGCAGGTCCAGAGTGAGATACTTCAACAGCTACGACACCTGGACACCTACTGGCATTCATGGTGTCCAGAGGATGAATCTTTATGACTGTAATGCAGGAGCCATTTTGGGGCATTGAAAAAAATCCCTCATATTTGTAACACAGATTAAGCATAATAGTTGCTAGTATTTGTATTCTTAGATACCAAAATACTAAATACTTCAGATCTGTTTGATAGTGATAAATGGAAACAGGTTTCAGTTTGAATCATGTTAACACTACTTTGATTTCAGGTGCTTTGCAGTCAGGTGTTGCCTCAGCTTGGCCGGCTTTGTTCGCTAGCACCTGAAGACACGTGATGCATTTTGGTTTGTTGTCATTCTTGTCATATTTTCTCAATTTAGCTTGTTTGGCCTTAATGTCACTTGAAGATGTGGACTGACTCAAATATTTCTCCATGCTCACCAGCTAGCTAGCTGGCTTATATAAAGTAAACTAAGCTAAGCACAGTTTGTTGGGCTGTATTAATATAATATTCAATTTATGCTCCCCCTAACTGTTTCACATATGTCCTTTAAGGGTAAAAATACTCCATTACAAGTAAAAGTCTTAAATTTAAAACCCTACTCACGTAAAAGTAAAGAGGTCTGAAAAGAGTCTATGTGGCTGTGCAGTAAAATATTATCTTAATATTATCTTATATTATAATGTTATTTAGCTTCGTTCCAGGAGTCACAAGTTAAATCTGAGTGGTTGTGAGATGATTAACGAAAGAAAACAGAGCTCAGACTGTTAAAGGTGGCCAGATGTGTGAGCGTTAGTCTCACCATATCTAACCATCTGTTAGAGATTCCCTTAGACACGCTGTGATCTAATGTGTGTGTGTGTGTGTGTGTGTGTGTGTGTGACTTCTGAACCTGAGCAGGTTCAGTTTTAGATAGAGTGAAGATACTGATATCCTATGAAACTAGAAAACCATCCACTGGTACCAACCAAGTCATGCTAGCTTGTTGGGAAGGAGGCTAAACAAAGGGGTCCGTTGACCTCTGACCTCCAGATGTGTGGATGTAAATGGGTTCTCTGGGTCCCCACCAGTCTCCCCTTTACAGACATGCCCACTTTATGATAATCACACGCAGTTCTTGCATAGAGTAAGTGTGTTATTTTCACATACAGTATTTCTCCATGAATGGTGTATCTGAGTATTTCTGCATACTGGGTCCCTAAACAGTCTTGGAATTACATAAACTGGGTCTCACTGTAAAGCTGAGACTCTGGTGGATCTAATGAGCTCAATTATATTCATGGTTGATGAACTTAATCCCCGGAGGAGCCGTTTTATTGTAATGAGACCATTTTTTAAAAACTTGACCCCATTGTATAAAATGACCTGTGGTGACCTCTAGGATAATCACTGTCTCATGAAACTTTACAGCCACAAACTAGAGACCTACTACTACTACTACTACTACTACTACTACTACTACTACTACATCCTGGTAACTAGAGACCTAGAGCATTTAGAGGATGGATGACTTTTCTAGCTACACTGAAAATTAGGGGGTTTCTGAGACCTTTACACAACACAAGTGCTCACCATCCAGTCGCTGAAAAATGCAATTCTTGCATAAATTTCCAGATGTCAAAAGTTTTTGATCCCAAATCACAGCATGCCTTTTTGGTGTCTTATTGTGGTCATTTGGAGGGATTATTGATAAATGTTATCAATTCTTGAGTGGAAACTTTCACATCCGACACGGTGGTCTGCAGTGTGGGGGTTCCTCAGGGAACGGTTCTGACACGGTGGTCTGCAGTTTGGGGGTTCCTCAGGGAACGGTTCTGAGACGGTGGTCTGCAGTGTGGGGGTTCCTCAGGGAACGGTTCTGACACGGTGGTCTGCAGTGTGGGGGCCCTGCAGGGAACGGTTCTGACATGGTGGTCTGCAGTGTGGGGGTTCCTCAGGGAACGGTTCTGACACGGTGGTCTGCAGTGTGGGGGCCCCTCAGGGAACGGTTCTGACACGGTGGTCTGCAGTGTGGGGGCCCTGCAGGGAAAGGTTCTGACACGGTGGTCTGCAGTGTGGGGGTTCCTCAGGGAACGGTTCTGAGACGGTGGTCTGCAGTGTGGGGGCCCCACAGGAAACGGTTCTGACACGATGGTCTGCAGTGTGGGGGTTCCTCAGGGAACGGTTCTGACACGGTGGTCTGCAGTGTGGGGTTCCTACGGGAACGGTTCTGACACGATGGTCTGCAGTGTGGGGGTTCCTCAGGGAACGGTTCTGACACGGTGGTCTGCAGTGTGGGGTTCCTACGGGAACGGTTCTGACACGGTGGTCTGCAGTGTGGGGGTTCCTCAGGGAACGGTTCTGACACAGTGGTCTGCAGTGTGGGGGCCCCTCAGGGAACGGTTCTGACACGGTGGTCTGCAGTGTGGGGTTCCTCAGGGAACAGTTCTGGCTCCGTTCCTCTTCACGCTCTACACTGCAGACTTCTCCTAAAACTCACCAACCTGTCACCTGCAGAAGTTCTCTGACGACTCTATCGTTGGCCTCATCACTGATGGGGACGACGCGGAGTACAGAGAACTTTCCCAGGACTTCATGGACTGGTGCCTGCGGAACCACCTCCAGATCAACGCGGGGAAAACTAAAGAGCTGGTGGTGGATTTCCGCAGGCAAACTCATCCCCCTCCAACACCGGTGAACATCCAGGGATCAGACATTGAGATGGTGACATCTTATAAATACCTGGGTGTTCACCTGAACAATAAACTGGACTGGACAACAAATTCCTCTGAACTCCATAAAAAAGGCCAGAACAGACTGTATCTGCTCAGGAGACTGAGGTCTTTTGGAGTGCAGGGGACACTCCTGAAAACTTTTTATGACACTGTTGTGGCATCAGCCATATTTTATGGAGTGGTTTGCTGGGGCAGCAGCACCACAGTTGCAGACAGGAGGAGGCTGGATAAGATCATCAAAAGGGCCAGCTCTGTCCTGGGATGCTCTCTGGACCCAGTGCAGGTGGTGGGAGAGAGGAGGACAATGGCTAAGCTGTCATCCATGATGGAGAAGGACTCCCACCCCATGAGAGACACCATCAGAGCTCTGGAGAGCTCCTTCAGTGACAGGCTGCTACACCCTAAGTGTACGACGGAGCGTTACAGAAGGTCCTTCCTGCCTGCAGCTGTTAGACTCCACAACCAGCACTGCTCCCAGTAGACCACATACACATCTACAACCAGCACTGCTCCCAGTAGACCACATACACATTCACAACCAGCACTGCTCCCAGTAGACCACATACACATCCACAACCAGCACTGCTCCCAGTAGACCAAATACACATTCACAACTAGCACTGCTCCCAGTAGACCAAATACACATTCACAACCAGCACTGCTCCCAGTAGACCACATACACATCCACAACCAGCACTGCTCCCAGTAGACCAAATACACATTCACAACTAGCACTGCTCCCAGTAGACCACATACACATTCACAACCAGCACTGCTCCCAGTAGACCACATACACATCCACAACCAGCACTGCTCCCAGTAGACCACATACACATCCACAACCAGCACTGCTCCCAGTAGACCACATACACATCCACAACCAGCACTGCTCCCAGTAGACCACATACACATCCACAACAAACTGAATCGGACACAAAGTGCAATAAGAACTCATATGTGCAATTATATCATCTGATCAATTATAGTAACTGGACAATTATATTTTTTAATATGCTGGACATATTTTAGCTTTACTTCTCTATTGTGTATATATTATTTTATTTGTATTAATACTGTTTTTAATCTGTGCATATTGTTTATTGCACTACCCACTTTGCTGCTGTAACATGTGAATTTCTCCACTGTGGGACTAATAAAGGAATATCTTATCTTATCTTATCTTAAAAATGGTTACATTTAGCACCAAATCTGTGAAACAAATAGCATCAACCCAACAATTGCTGCAACAACTTATGAGACAGACGAAAGAATGGAAATGAACATCATCTACTTCAATCACAAAGTTCTAAACACTTAAGCACTTTTAAAATTAATCCATCCATCCATCCATCCATCCATCCATCGTCAACCGCTCATCCCGTTAGGGGGCTGGAGCCGATCCCAGCTGGCATTGGGTGAAGGTGGGTTCACCTGGACAGGTCTCCAGTCCATCAGAGGACACATAGAGACAGACAACATAGAGACAGACAACATAGAGACAGACAACATTCACACTCACATCCACACCTACGGGACATTTAGAGTCATCAATTAACCTAAACCGCATTACTTTGGACTGTGGGAGGAAGTCGGAGTACCTGGAGAAAACCCACGCTGACATGCAAACTCCACACAAGCCGGAATCGAACCTGCGACCCTCTAGCTGTGAGGCAACAACGCTAACCACTGCAGCACCGTGCAGCCCCCTTTTAAAATTAATTTTAAATGATTAATTCAATTATTAATTTATTTTTACTACAGATTTATGAATCAATGCAGATTTAGAATAATTTGGCTCACAGTGTGGAGCTGCATCTAAGATTAATCTTCATGTTCTCAACTTTCAGATGATGTTCATCATTTCTGTAAGACATCTACTGTTGACATGCTATGTCCCCCTAAAGACCCCCTGGACCCCCTCAAAAGACAAAAACAGGTCTATTGTGGGTCTCAGGGGATTAAATGGGAGTGGAAGGATACGTTGCCATTACAAGGGGAGAAGAGTCATATCTGGCATTTTCTCCTGCAAAGACTCCAAAAAGAAACAAACATCTTATTATTGTCTGAGAAATGGCTCACAGTGATCTGCACATGCAGCTGTTTGAGTTGGAGACCCTTACCCAGCTGCACAAAGTCATTGTCCTCCAGAACATCCTCTGCCCTGTCCTCAGGATTAAGCAACTCTCCACGCTGACACCGCCACATGCTGAACTCAGTCTCCCTGTCTCCGTCCGCCAGCTTCTTGGCCTGATGGTAGCGTCGCAGGGCCTCGGACCCCAGCGACATGACGGAGGCCGAGGGGCCGCCGAAGGGTACCCTGAACCACTCGCCCCGGACACACAGTGACACACAGCGCATTGTGCTGAAAGACTGGATAGCTCCACTGGATTTGAGGCTGAAATATCTTGGATGTCATCAGGTAGGCCCTCCCACAATGACTAGTCTAACCTGTACTATGGATGTCACATTTGCATGTCAAGAGCACATGCTCTCTCTAAGCTTTCAAAGGTCACTCAAGGACAATGCTTGTTAAACTAGGCAGCAGAACAGCAAGTACAGTTTGAGGGGAGTTGAGATTTTCAGTGATAATTCAATGATGAATCTGCTCTAGTGACTATCATCGTCCCTATAGTATAGCCACAGTCGTCTTAATGTCACAAAGAATGGTTGTCTAGATACACGTCGGCTAAGAGCAGGCATCATTTTTTTATCACAACAACATACATTTAACCAGAGAACCTACAGCCAGCCCAGTGACTCTATGAGGCTGTACTTAGGCACAGCAGCTGAGAGTAGGGATGCACCAATACTGATAAGTGCAGCTGCCCAAAGCTATGGGTAAAAGGTCATCATGCTTTCCTATTGACTCTTCTCACCTGTGCATTCTCCTCTTATGTAAACAGACATACAAATGAACATTAACATATTGTTGATTCACCCATCAGGTTGCCAAACCTCCCTTTAAGGACCAGTGTGTAACAACTGTGGGGATCTATTGGCAGAAATGTGAGATGTGAGAATGGGAGCAGCCAGCAGCTGAGCCGGCGGCTTACAGCTAACAGTGCTATCAGTGCTAACAGAGCTAACAGTGTTAACCTGGGTGGAACAAGAGGGTGGGTGCTACGCTTCTGTGACAGCATCATCAGTCATCTGGGGGACGTTCACATGCACTAACATGCACTAAAAGGCGCACCTGGCCAGCCCGGCTATTGCAACAAAGCATGGAGAATCTCTGATTACAACACACAGAGAGAGGCAGTTTGTGAAATAGTCACAAAATTGATCCAATTCCTACAAATGTCCAGTGTCAATTTCCACTCCAGTCATTTCAAAATAAAACTACCTATTTAGGCTTAGGAAAAGATCAACTTGGTTAGGCTTAGGCAACAAACGACTTAGGTTTAGAAAAAGATCATGGTTTGGGTTAAAATAACTCAGAAGTGCAGTAAGTTAAGTGTGGAAGTTATGTGACAAACTTTGTGGATTCACACAGGAAATGAGGTGAACGTCCTGAGTTTCTGAACCCACCCGTCCACACCAACCTCCTACCTATGCAGACTGTGTTGTAAGCTGACTTCTCAGGACCAGCAGCATGCGTGTCCTCTCCACACTCAACGGGGAACCCGCTCCAACAAACACAATGGCTGTTGACTGTCTGGTGACACCACAATCATTGCTCATATTTATAAATGGATAACTATTGCATGTATTTGTACATGCCTTTCAATCATTTCTTGAAAGCCATGATAGGGAGATGTTTTCCTCTAAGTGTATTATTAAACAGGTGATGTGTGATCACTTACCAGCACAATGAGAGCGAATCACATTTGTTTGCAGCTGTCTATAGGTGGAGGAAAGTGCAGGCCAACTGTTACACATGCATCAGATAACATGGAAGGTGGAGGGATAAACCTGAACTTTACTCACGCCAGTGAGTATGATGATGATGATGATGATGATGATGGAAAATATGATTTAGACAATAACTCCACTGGCTTTGTCCATACAGTATAGCCACAATCTTATTAATGTCACAAAGAATGGTTATCTAGATACACATGTGGGCTAAAAGCCATACCGTAGCATTTCTGTGACATAATTTTTATCACAACAACATACATTTAACCAGAGAACCTACAGCCTGGCCAGTGACTCTATGAGGCTGTACTTAGGCACAGCAGCTGAGAGTAGGGATGCACCAATACTGATAAGTGCAGCTGCCCAAAACTATGGGTAAAAGGTCATCATGCTTTCCTATTGACTCTTCTCACCTGTGCATGTTTTAACTGTGTATATTCCTCTTATGTAAATAAACATTAACATATTGTTGATTCACCCACCGGGTTGCCAAACCTCCCTTAAAGGGCCAGTGTGTAACAACTGAGGGATCGATTGGCAGAAATGGATATAATATGAAGTGTTTTCTTTAGTGTAATCACCTGATAGCAACAGTTGTGTTTTTGTTCTCTTAGAAGGAGCCGTTTAGATCTATATAGGGGGTCATGGATGTGTAAAGAGAACTGGGTACAGCGTTGGAGGTGGGCTCCATTCATTCCTATGAGAGCTGCTCAGCGGCGCATGAAGCCAAATAAGATAAGATAAGATAAGATATTCCTTTATTAGTCCCACAGTGGAGAAATTCACAAATCACAAATGGCTGGACTGCTGAGTGATTAATTACCCGGATTATCTGGCGATCTTCCTCATCCACTGTGCCCATAGCGTGGTAGCGTTTCCTTCAACTCTCCTACCAGCCCCCGGTCCAGCCTTGGCCTGGGTCTCATTCACATGAACAGAGAAAGGAAAATAACTCTGCATTCATCTGCATTTTACAACTTTTAGGACCTAATGATTTAAATAAGGGCTATTACAGTGTTCATACTGGGTAGTACATTTACCTCAGAAAAATAATCTGCTGAGTTACAGACACCTCTTTCCCAATGTAAGTCAATGGGGAAAAGTCTTTTGGGCGCAATGGTATCACATGATGGATACGGAAGTTGTAGTACTACCGTTTAGCCACTACAAAAAGCATCAAGACTGGTGCTCTTTCTGGGGGCTTGGAGCTGGTCCCCTCTCCCCGGAGTCTGCCATGTTGGGCCGCCATGTTTCAGTAGCCCAGAACACACAAAGTACACTCTGTAAACTTTCCTGCTTGACCCGGAGTACATAACTACTAGCTCTTGTCCCAGTTGCTCTCTCTCTTTTGTGTCATCACTCACTTCCCATAAACACACACTCTACACACTGGCCCTGCTCCAAATGGCCTACACCACTCTTACCACAAGAGAACCAGAGAGAACCAACTATAGCTATGAATACATAGCTATAGAGAGAACCATTCATAGCTCTACAGAGAACCATTCATAGCTCTACAGAGAAGCATTCATAGCTCTAGCTAGAACCATTCATAGCTCTAGAGAGAACCATTCATAGCTCTAGAGAGAACTATTCATAGCTCTAGACAGAACCATTCATAGCTCTAGAGAGAACCATTCATAGCTTTAGATAGAATCATTCATAGCTCTACAGAGAACCATTCATAGGTCTAGATAGAACCATTCATAGCTATAGAGAGAACTATTCATAGCTCTAGAGAGAACTATTCATAGCTCTAGATAGAACCATTCATAGCTCTAGATAGAACCATTCATAGCTCTAGAGAGAACCATTCATAGGTCTAGATAGAACCATTCATAGCTCTAGAGAGAACCATTCATAGCTCTACAGAGAACCATACATAGGTCTAGCTAGAACCATTCATAGCTCTAGAGAGAACCATTCATAGGTCTAGATAGAACCATTCATAGCTCTAGAGAGAACTATTCATAGCTCTAGATAGAACCATTCATAGCTCTAGAGAGAACCATTCTTAGCTCCACAGAGAACCATTCATAGCTCTAGATAGAACCATTCATAGCTCTACAGAGAATCATTCATAGCTCTAGAGAGAACCATTCATAGCTCTAGAGACAACCATTTATAGCTCTACAGAGAACCATTCATAGCTCTAGATAGAACCATTCATAGCTCTACAGAGAACCACTCATAGCTCTAGAGAGAACCATTCATAGCTCTAGAGAGAACCATTCATAGCTCTACAGAGAACCATTCATAGCTCTAGAGAGAACCATTCATAGCTCTACAGAGAACCATTCATAGCTCTAGATAGAACCATTCATAGCTCTACAGAGAACCATTCATGGCTCTACAGAGAAACATTCATAGCTCTAGATAGAACCATTCATAGCTCTACAGAGAGCCATTCATAGCTCTACAGAGAAACATTCATAGCTCTACAGAGAACCATTCATAGCTCTACATAGAATCATTCATAGCTCTAGAGAGAACCATTCATAGCTCTAAAGACAACCATTCATAGCTCTACAGAGAAACATTCATAGCTCTACAGAGAAACATTCATAGCTCTACAGAGAACCATTCATAGCTCTACAGAGAACCATTCATAGCTCTAGATAGAACCATTCATAGCTCTAGATAGAACCATTCATAGCTCTAGAGAGAACCATTCATAGCTCTAGATAGAACCATTCATAGCTCTAGAGAGAAACATTCATAGCTCTAGATAGAACCATTCATAGCTCTACAGAGAACCATTCATAGCTCTAGAGAGAACCATTCTTAGCTCTACAGAGAACCATTCATAGGTCTAGATAGAACCATTCATAGCTCTACAGAGAACCATTCATAGCTCTAGAGAGAACCATTCATAGCTCTAGAGACAACCATTCCTAGCTCTACAGAGAACCATTCATAGCTCTACAGAGAACCATTCATAGCTCTAGAGAGAACCATTCATAGCTCTACAGAGAACCATTCATAGCTCTAGATAGAACCATTCATAGCTCTAGAGAGAACCATTCATAGCTCTACAGAGAACCATTCATAGCTCTAGATAGAACCATTCATAGCTCTACAGAGAACCATTCATAGCTCTACAGAGAAACATTCATAGCTCTAGATAGAACCATTCATAGCTCTACAGAGAACCATTCATAGCTCTACAGAGAAACATTCATAGCTCTAGATTGAACCATTCATAGCTCTACAGAGAACCATTCATAGCTCTAGAGAGAACCATTCATAGCTCTAGAGAGAACCATTCCTAGCTCTAGATAGAACCATTCATAGCTCTAGAGAGAACCGTTCATAGCTCTAGATAGAACCATTCGTAGCTCTACAGAGAACCATTCATAGCTCTAGAGAGAACCATTCATAGCTCTACAGAGAACCATTCATAGCTCTAGAGAGAAACATTCATAGCTCTAGAGAGAAACATTCATAGCTCTAGAGAGAACCATTCATAGTTCTAGAGAGAACCATTCGTAGCTCTAGAGAGAGCCATTCATAGCTCTACAGAGAACCATTCATAGCTCTAGAGAGAACCATTCATAGCTCTAGAGAGAACTATTCATAGCTCTACAGAGAACCATTCATAGGTCTAGCTAGAACCATTCATAGCTCTAGAGAGAACCATTCATAGCTCTACAGAGAACCATTCATAGCTCTAGAGAGAACCATTCATAGCTCTACAGAGAACCATTCATAGCTCTAGAGAGAACCATTCATAGCTCTACAGAGAACCATTCATAGCTCTAGAGAGAACCATTCATAGCTCTACAGAGAAGCATTCATAGCTCTAGAGAGAACTATTCATAGGTCTAGCTAGAACCATTCATAGCTCTAGATAGAACCATTCAGAGCTCTACAGAGAACCATTCATAGCTCTAGATAGAACCATTCATAGCTCTACAGAGAACCATTCATAGCTCTACAGAGAACCATTCATAGCTCTCCAACAAGCTTGGCACATGGCTTCAGTTGGTTGCTCCTCACCTCCTCAGAATGGTTATGTAGATACACATGTGGGCTAAAAGCCATACCGTAGCATTTCTGTGACATAATTTTTATCACAACAACATACATTTAACCAGAGAACCTACAGCCTGGCCAGTGACTCTATGAGGCTGTACTTAGGCACAGCAGCTGAGAGTAGGGATGCACCAATACTGATAAGTGCAGCTGCCCAAAGCTATGGGTAAAAGGTCATCATGCTTTCCTATTGACTCTTCTCACCTGTGCATGTTTTAACTGTGTATATTCCTCTTATGTAAATAAACATTAACATATTGTTGATTCACCCACCGGGTTGCCAAACCTCCCTTAAAGGGCCAGTGTGTAACAACTGAGGGATCGATTGGGGTCATGGATGTGTAAAGAGAACTGGGTACAGCGTTGGAGGTGGGCTCCATTCATTCCTATGAGAGCTGCTCAGCGGCACATGAAGCCAAATGGCTGGACTGCTGAGTGATTAATTACCCGGATCATCTGTCAATATGACACTATAACTTGGAACAAGAGTACAACTTTGAATAGCAGTTGGTGTGAGGTTTATCAACTGTACAACTGCCTAGTTTGTGATGGACATGGACATGGACACAGTGTCAGTGGAGTGTGGCACATGACCAGTGTCACAGGGGTAAGAGGCAAAGCCATCAGTGGGAGTCCTTCTCTTGTTCTGTGTAGTATGAATCCACACACATAACAGTTCTTAAGGTGTGGACTATTACCAGCTACCATTTTTGGCAGTTGAAGATATGTATTGATGAGGGATGTGGGGAATTTGCATCAGTATTTTTTTTCTCTCTGGGTATTCCTGAATGCCTCGTTTGTGGTATCTGTTGATTTTTCTTTCAGTTATGGCTAATCCATTCAGATTATAATAGTTATGGGTATCCTGTGTCTACTTCTGGACCACTGGGGCCTGCGTGGATGACTCAGCGAATCTCACTACTGGACCAGTGGGACCTGCGTGGATGACTCAGCGAGTCTCACAACTACTTTTTTTTAATAGCCTTATATGTGACTTAGATCTGTTTCTCTTATAAGCTGACTGCCTGAGTGATGCGAAGGGATCCGAGGGAAGGGCTTTCAAGAGGCCTGGCACCAGAGGACCTGCATACATTACTGAAGTATATGATTTGTATCCTTTTTGTTAAGTGTTAGCATTTTATTTTGCAATTGTAGGCTGCAATGAAAATGCAATAGTCTATTGTTTTGCCATTGCTTCATAACACACATTTTTGATCACTGAAAATTTTGCCTTGTGGCCATATTTCAGAAGATGGCATCAAAGAAGATGCACAAGGCTGTGGCTGAGGACACCTCTACAGGTGCATGGTCATCAAATGCAGGCAACAGGCCTGCTCCTTTGCAATAAAGATGGCGTGAGCTTTATCATAAGGTAAAATGATGTAATAAAGACATAATACACTTTACTTACTTTTGTCTTTTCTGGTTTAGGAACACATGGAGAGAGTAGACAGATACAAACCTATAGGACAAAACAGTAAACTAAAAATTTAGATAGAACTCATGGAGAAAACTGACAATATGTACAAATCAGGTACACTGTGGTGACAGAAGATTGTTAGAGTGAGTTATTCCTCATCTTTACAGACAGAAAAATAACTTCTGCGACTGAGGGATCAATTGGACTCTAGTTAGAGCCACAAACATGGCTGTGTGGATTTCACACTCAGACATTTGGGGGGAGCTCAGAGTAGTCAAAAGGGGCCAGCTTAGGTGGTTTGGTTATCTGATCAGGATGCCTCCTGGATGCCTCCCTATGGAGGTTTTCCAGGCATGTCCAACTGGTAAGAGGCCCATAGGTAAACCCAAAACACATCAGTCCAGTGGTGGAAGAAAAATGGATAGATGTATGGATGGACGAATGCATGGATTCAGGGATGAGGGTACCTTTCCAGAAAACTGAGTCCAACTGAATGGAACTGTGGGCAACGGGAATGGAGACACTGGCTGGAGGGAGCTGAGCCTGATGTGGACGGACCATAAGAACCTTGAGTACATTTGAGCTGCAAGGAGACTCAACTCCCGATGGTTGTCCACTGTAGCGGATGATGACTGACAGATGAAGAATATGAAATGTGATAATGAAAATATTAATGAATCCACAGTTTGACATCCTGTGTACAGTAAGGATGGGACACTGTTGACCTCAACTGAGGAGGTAACCGGGCGGTGGAAGGAGCACTTTGAGGAACTCCTAAACCCGACTGACACGCCCTCTCTTGTAGAGGCAGAGCTGGAAGCTGATGGGGGATCATCGTCAATTTCCTTAGGGGAAGTCACTGAGATAGTTAAACAGCTCCGCAGTGGCATGGCCCCGGGGATTGACGAGATTCGCCCAGAAATGCTGAAGGCTCTGGGTGTGGAGGGGCTGTCATGGATGACACGCCTCTTCAACATTGCGTGGAAGTCGGGGACAGTGCCTAAAGAGTGGCAGACCGGGGTGGTGGTTCCCCTGTTCAAAAAGGGGAACCAGAGAGTGTGTGCCAAATACAGGGGTATCACACTACTCAGCCTCCCTGGTAAAGTCTACTCTAGGGTGCTGGATAGGAGGGTCCGGCCGATAGTCGAACCTCAGATTGAAGAGGAACAATGTAGATTTCGTCCTGGCCGTGGAACAACGGACCAGCTCTTCACTCTCACAAGGATCCTTGAGGGGGTCTGGGAGTATGCCCATCCAGTCTACATGTGGACTTGGAGAAGGCGTACGATCGGGTCCCCCGGGGTATACTGTGGGAGGTGCTGCGGGAGTATGGGGTGAGTGGGTCACTTCCCAGAGCCATCCAATCCCTGTACTCCCAAAGCGAGAGCTGCGTCCGGGTTCTTGGCAGTAGGTCGGACTCGTTTCCGGTGGGCGTTGGCCTTCGCCAGGGTTGCGCCTTGTCTCCAATCCTGTTCGCGATATTCATGGACAGGATATCGAGGCGTAGTCGGGGGGAGGAGGGTTTGCAGATTGGTGTGCTGAGGATCTCATCGCTGCTTTTTGCAGATGATGTGGTTCTGCTGGCATCATCAGTCTGTGACCTCCAGCGCTCACTGGATCGGTTCGCAGCCGAGTGTGAAGCAGCTGGGATGAGGATCAGCACCTCAAAATCGGAGGCCATGGTTCTCAGCAGGAAACCGATGGATTGTCTACTCCAGGTAGGGAATGAGTCTTTACCCCAAGTGAAGGAGTTCAAGTACCTCGGGGTCTTGTTCACGAGTGAGGGAACAATGGAACGTGAGATTGGCCAGAGAATCGGAGCAGCGGGGGCGGTATTGCAGTAGCTGTACCGCACCGTTGTGACGAAGAGAGAGTTGAGCCGGAAGGCAAAGCTCTCTATCTACCGGTCAATCTTCGTGCCTACTCTCACCTATGGTCATGAGGGCTCGGTCAGGACCGAAAGAACTAGATCGCGAGTACAAGCGGCCGAAATGGGTTTCCTCAGGAGGGTGGCTGGCATCTCCCTTAGAGATAAGGTGAGAAGCTCAGTCATCCGTGAGGGACTCAGAGTAGAGCCGCTGCTCCTTTGCGTTGAAAGGAGCCAGTTGAGGTGGTTCGGGCATCTGGTAAGGATGCCTCCTGGGAGCCTCCCTAGGGAGGTGTTCCAGGCACGACCAGCTGGGAGGAGACCCCGGGGACGACCCAGGACTAGATGGAGAGATTATATCTCCACTCTGGCCTGGGAACGCCTCGGGATCCCCCAGTCAGAGCTGGTTAATGTGGCCCGGGAAAGGTAAGTTTGGGGTCCCCTGCTGGAGCTGTTGCCCCCGCGACCCGACCCCGGATAAGTGGTTGAAGATAAAGATGAGATGAATACATCCTTCCAGAAACTGATTGTTTGACCTCTCAGGGCTCTAAGTGGTGAGACTCTTCATTTCCAACCAGCCTGGTGAATCTCACCAGATACCGACCCAGTCTGGTCCTGACCAGATGAAGGTTTCTGAGGTAAGAGACCTGGTCTTTTTCTGGCAGAGAAGTGGCGAAACACAGACACATGATGGAGGCAGAACAAGAACAGCTGCTGAAGCCTTAAGCAGCTCCGCTGAATCTACCTGCTGGTGAATCCCAGCCATGGTGAAGAGGGACTTAAAGAAAGACTTTAGGTCCAGAATCTTTGAATCCAGTGACCCATCCAGCTCCGAGGAGGGGGGTCTGAAGAAATGGCACAGAGATGCCTCACCAGACAAAGAAAGACGAAGATGGAAACATGCATCGTGGGGACACGCCAGCCATCCAAAACCGAGGGAGTCCGAGGAACCAAAGAGAGCCAGTCAGGAGAGAAACGCCTCAATCCGGGTCGCTCCGTTGGATCCAGAAGATCCAGACTGGTCCAGACAGAAGCTGCTGCCGCTCTGCTCCAGACAGCACAACCTCCATCTAGCATCTACTCAGAGAGGCTGATGGATAGGTGTATCCTCAGAGGAGAAAGAGTCTGATGACTAGACTGATGAACCAATTCATAGTCAACTCATAGTCAACTAATAACTCAGACACAGCAAGAATTAGAGAATCTATCCTCAAACTCTAGACCTGAATTAGACCAGGTCTAAGTTTATAACCTGAAACTGATCCTCAGTCTTCCTGCTGCTTCTTAAACTCTGTTGTTTGAATGGTACATTAATACCAAAACTAAATTCAATAATTAATTAATTAATTAATTTACTAATTGATCTGGTCATCTTTAATTTGTTCGATCAATGGATGTTCATCATTTGTATTTGCTGTTTTCCTTTCCTTCGATTCTATCACTGTTTTATCATTCATTCACTGATATTCTGTTCGTAGTGTAGTCCAGTAGTTAGGTAAATAAACACTTCATTGGTTACTACTACTAACTATTCAAATCACTGTTCACCAGGCCAAGAACTCCATAGCAACCATGAGATTATGACACGCCACTGATTAATATCAAATTTAATTATTTTCCCTGTTTTTATAAAACTGGGTGGAGCCCTGAGTAAATCCTGATACTGAAGTTAACTGAGGGTAATATCTGAAGTTGAGTGTCACCACTTTCCTTCATATTTTATGATAACCTGTCTTACAATTAATAATTTAGGATTATTAATTGTAAATATGAATTTTGATAAGAATTAATGATTAATTGTTAATCTGCTCAATGCAATAACGCTACACCAGTTAACAGACTGTTTGTTCCAGTTCCCCTACGTCCTCAGGTCATCCACTGGACCCACACCTCTCGTATTTCCTGCCACCCAGGAACCAAGAGGCCGGTGTTCGTCATAAAGTAGCCCTTTTGGTGGCCAGCCATGGAAAAAGAGGTGGGGGATACATGGCAGCCTGTCCAGTTTGTGCCCAAAACAAATCCTCGAATTGCCCTCCTGTGGGTCTCCTCAAGCCGCTCCCAGTACCGATCGTCCCTAGGTCATATTTTATTTTTCTGTTTTCACATTCTTTATTTCCATTTCCTGTTTTATTTTGGCATTACTAACCTCCCTCTCATTTCAGATCACTTCACTTCCTGCCCTCGTGTCTCTTCACACCTCCTGACCTACTTTTCATCACTGCACCTGTGTCTGATTGTAGCCCCGCCCCTGAGTGTGTCCACCTGTGTCTCGTTAATCACTCCCCCTTTAGTATACAATGTGTGTCCTCCCTTCCTCATGTTGCCAGTTCATATTAGATCTGACGGTGACGGTCATTCTAGTGTTTTTTTACTCGTGCTTGGCTCTCTGTGTGTTTGAACCTCTGCCTGTATTTCTGACCCTGAATTTTGTTTGCTGATTTTTGGATCTGGTTGCCTGCCGAACCCTGCCAAGTAAAGATTGTTTTGAACTTTTACCCTTCCTGAATCTGAGTCGTGCATTTGAGTCCAGTTCCTCTCTGATCCAGATGTTACAGTTATGTTTGGACTATGAGGATCATTATGTCACATTTTTTTCATATTGTAATAAATTTCATATTTTAGGGTTTATTTAAGCACTGGTCAGAATAAGAATGTACTTTGAATTGACTCTGATGTGCCTTAAAAAAATTTTCTAAGTGACAGTGAGAGGTGTAAATAATCATGTTTTCAGTGTATTTAAACTGTAGACTTAAGATAAGATGAAATAAGATGAACCTTTATTAATCCCCGGAGAGAAATTTGGGTGTCATAGCAGCAGCAGCAACAGTACAGTGCTCTGGGGACGTGAAACATCACCTCTCTGTGGGGGAAAGAGCCGGAGCTTGTGCGGGAGGTGGAGCGCTATCAGTTAGACCTGGTGGGGCTTACCTCTACGCACAGCCTCGGCTCTGGAACCGTTCTCCTGGATAGGGGTTGGACTCTAATCTTCTCTGGAGTTGCCCAAGGTGTGAGGTGCCAAGCGGGTGTGGGGATATCACAAATGACCGGTTGAGTGCTGCTATGTTGGGGTTTACCCTGGTGGACGAGAGGGTCGCCTCCCTGCACCTTCGGGTTGTGGGAGGGGGAAACTCTGGCTGTTGTCTGTGCATATGCACCAAAAAGCAGTTCAGAGTATTCCACCTTCTTGGAGACCCTGAATGGAGTCCTGTATGGGGCCCCAGTAGGGGACTCCATTGTTCTGCTGGGGGACTTCAACGCACACGTGTGCAATGATGGAGGTACCTGGAGAGGTGTGATTGGGAGGAATGGCCTACCTGATCTGAACCCGAGCGGTCGTTTGTTATTGGACTTCTGTGCTAGTCATGGGTTGTCCATAACAAATACCATGTTCGAACATAAGGATGCTCATAAATGTACTTGGTACCAGAGCACCCTAGGCCGAAGATCGATGATCGATTTTGTGATCGTATCATCTGATCTGAGGCCACATGTTTTGGACACTCAGGTGAAGAGAGGGGCAGAGCTGTCAACTGATCACCATCTGGTGGTGAGTTGGATCAGAGGGTGGGGGAAGACTCTGGACAGACCTGGCAAACCCAAACGTTTAGTGTGGGTGAATTGGGAACGTCTGGAGGAGGCCCCTATCTGAGAGATCTTCAACTCACACCTCCGGCAGAACATTTCTAGCATCCCTGTGGAAGCTGGGGGCATTGAACCTCAGTGGGCGATGTTCAAAGCTTCCATTGCTGAAGCTGCGGCGGTGAGCTGTGGCCTGCGGGTCTTAGGTGCCTCAAGGGGCGGTAACCCTCGAACACCGTGGTGGACACCGGTGGTCAGGGAAGCTGTACGACTGAAGAAGGAGTCCTTCCGGGATGTGTTATCTCGGAGGACTCCGGAGGGGGTTGCAAGGTACCGACAGGCCGTAGTGTTAAGGATCTGTACACAGGCAACAGGGGACTCCAAAACAAACACAGTGGAAACAGGTCTATGGCAAAAATCGGCGTCTTTAATACAGTCTTTGGGTCGGTACACAGAAGTCAAACAATAAGGCAAACACATCCAAAACGACAGGCAAAGGGCTAGGTCATAAATCAGGCAGAGAATCAAAGCACAGGTAGTCATACACTCACTAGGGAAACGCTGGAACTCTTGACGTGAAAGCACAAAACGATCTGGCACAGAGGGAATGGGAAGCACAAATTAAATACTAGTGAGGGAGTGATTGACTATTCACAGGTGGACACAATCAGGGCGGGGGAAGGACGATGAGACACAGGTGAATGGTGCAGAATCTAGGTCAGAGGGAGGTGCTCAAACGTGATGGCAGGAAGCATGCATGGAAGGAAGTGATGTGATCTGGAACATGCCAAAATAAAACAGGAAGTGCAAAACAGAAAAGCATGCAACATGCAACACAAAACTAAGACCTGGTGTTCCTGACAGTACCCCCCTCTATGGACGGCACCTGACGTCCCAGGTTCTTCAGGGTGTGTCCTATGGAATTCCATAATGAGTTCAGGATCCATAATGTCCTTAGTAGAGACCCATGAGCGCTCCTCTGGTCCGTACCCCTCCCAGTCGACCAAATATTGTTTCCCCCGCCCCCGCCGTCTTATGGCTAACAATCTTTTAACGGAATAGACAGGACCTCCATCAATCATCCGGGGGGTTGGCGGGGGTTTGGAGGCAGGGACCAGAGGGGTCTGTGAAGGTTCTTATTCATCCAGGTCATATTTATTTTGGCAAAAATTGAATCGAAGGCAACTGGACTTAGATTTGTCTCTGAAGATGTTTCGCCCCTTATCCAAGTGGCTTCATCAGTTCGAACGCCGCAGTTAGGGTTAGGGTTAGACTGACTAGTGGGGACTAGTCAGTCTAACCCTAACCCTAACCCCCCCAGGGAGGTGTTCCAGGCACGACCAGCTGGGAAGAGACCCCGGGGACGACCCAGGACTAGGTGGAGAGATTATATCTCCACACTGACCTGGGAACGCCTCAGGATCCCCCAGTCAGAGCTGGTTAATGTGGCCCGGGAAAGGGAAGTTTGGGGTCCCTGCTGGAGCTGTTGCCCCCGCGACCCGACCCCGGATAAGCGGTTGAAGATGAAGATAAATAAGTAGAACAGTAATAAGTAAAGTGCAGCAGGTGGTGGGTTTATATGCAGAGCATATATATATATGTAATTTTTTAATTATATGTAATTATATACATTTGGTCCAGGAATAAATAGGGTTAGGGTTAGAGCAGATGATCAGAGTCACATGGGGGTCAGACCTTGGTTCTGGTTCTGGTTCAGACCTTGGTTCTGGTTCAGACCTTGATTATGGAGCCTGATGGCCACCAACAGAAAGGACCGACCCAGACGGTTTGTAGTGGGCCGAGGGAGGATCGGTCTCTGGCTGAATGGACTCCTCATCTGGACCAGTTGGTCATAGAGGGGGTGGGAGGGGTTCTCCTCCTGGTCCTCCCCTCTGCCACCACCTCCAGACTGTCCAGCTCACATCCAACCACAGACCCAGCCCTCCTCACCAGTTGGTTCAGTTTGGTGGCATCTCTGGTGCTGATGCCGCCCCCCCAACATACCGCGACAAAGACCAGGAAGCTGCTACTACAGACTGGTAACACATCTGGAGTAGCCTGTTGCACATGTACTACTACTACTACTAGAAGAAGAAGAAGAAGAAGAAGATCTACCTTTATTAGTTGGGGAAATTCAATTTACACTCTGTTTAACTCATACATGGTACATGCAGACCTGAAACACACATACATGCATTAATGGAGAGATGTCAGAGTGATGGGGCTGCTCCCAACAGCCCCAAGCAGTTGGGGGTTTGGTGCCTTGCTCAGGGGCACCTCGGCAGTGCCCAAGAGGTAAACTGGCACCTCTCCAGCTACCAGTTCACACTCAGTTTTTGGTCCATGTCAGGACTTGAACCAGTGACCCTCCGGTTCCCAAGCCAACTCCCTACAGACTGAGCTACTGCCGCCCCCTACTACTACTGCTACTACAGACTGGTAAAACATTTGGAGTAGCCTGTTGAACATGTACTACTACGACTACTACTACTACTACTACTACTACTACAGACTGGTAAAACATCTGGAGTAGCCTGTTGCACATGTACTACAACTACTGCTGCTGCTACTACTACTACTACTGCTACTACAGACTGGTAAAACATCTGGAGTGGCCTGTTGCACATGTACTACTACTACTACTACTACTACTACAGACTGGTAAAACATCTGGAGTAGCCTGTTGCACATGTACTACTACTACTACTACTACTACTGCTACTACAGACTGGTAAAACATCTGGAGTAGCCTGTTGCACATGTACTACTACTACTACTACTGCTTCTACTACAGACTGGTAAAACATCTGGAGTAGCCTGTTGCACATGTACTACTACTACTACTACTACTACTACTACTACTACTACTACAGACTGGTAGAACATCTGGAGTAGCCTGTTGCACATGTACTACTACTACTACTACTACTACTACTACTACTGCTACTACAGACTGGTAGAATATCTGGAGTAGCCTGTTGCACATGTACTACTACTACTACTACTACTACTGCTGCTACTACAGACTGGGAGAACATCTGGAGTAGCCTGTTGCACATGTACTACTACTACTACTACTACTACTACTGCTGCTACTACAGACTGGTAAAACATCTGGTGTAGCCTGTTGCACATGTACTACTACCACTACTACTACTACTACTACTACTGCTACTACAGACTGGTAAAACATCTGGAGTAGCCTGTTGCACATGTACTACTACTACTACTACTACTGCTGCTACTACAGACTGGTAAAACATCTGGAGTAGCCTGTTGCACATGTACTACTACTACTACTACTACTACTACTACTACTACTACTACTACTACTGCTACTACAGACTGGTAAAACATCTGGAGTAGCCTGTTGCACATGTACTACTACTACTACTACTACTACTGCTGCTACTACAGACTGGTAAAACATCTGGAGTAGCCTGTTGCACATGTACTACTAGTACTACTACTTCTACTGCTACTACAGACTGGTAAAACATCTGGAGTAGCCTGTTGCACATGTACTACTACTACTACTACTACTACTACTACTACTACTACTACTACTGCTTCTACTACAGACTGGTAAAACATCTGGAGTAGCCTGTTGCACATGTACTACTACTACTACTACTACTACTACTACTACAGACTGGTAGAACATCTGGAGTAGCCTGTTGCACGTGTACTACTACTACTACTACTACTGCTGCTACTACAGACTGGTAAAACATCTGGAGTAGCCTGTTGCACGTGTACTACTACTACTACTTCTACTGCTACTATAGACTGGTAAAACATCTGGAGTAGCCTGTTGCACATGTACTACTACTACTACTACTACTTCTACTGCTACTACAGACTGGTAAAACATCTGGAGTAGCCTGTTGCACATGTACTACTACTACTACTACTACTACTACAGACTGGTAAAACATCTGGGGTAGCCTGTTGCACATGTACTACTACTACTACTACTACTACTGCTGCTACTACAGACTGGTAAAACATCTGGAGTAGACTGTTCCTTCGGACTACTACTACTCCCTTCCTGTAGAGGCCTCGGAGTTGTTGGACCAGTCCAGTTTACTACTACTACTACTACTACTACTACTCCCTTCCTGTAGAAGCCTCGGAGTTGTTGGACCAGTCCAGTTTACTACTACTACTACTACTACTACTACTACTCCCTTCCTGTAGAAGCCTCGGAGTTGTTGGACCAGTCCAGTTTACTACTACTACTACTACTACTACTACTCCCTTCCTGTAGAGGCCTCGGAGTTGTTGGACCAGTCCAGTTTACTACTACTACTACTACTACTACGACTCCCTTCCTGAAGAGGCCTCGGAGTTGTTGGACCAGTCCAGTTTACTACTACTACTACTACTACTCCCTTCCTGTAGAGGCCTCGGAGTTGTTGGACTAGTCCAGTTTACTACTACTACTACTACTACTACTACTACTACTACTACTCCCTTCCTGTAGAGGCCTCGGAGTTGTTGGACTAGTCCAGTTTACTACTACTACTACTACTACTACTACTACTACTCCCTTCCTGTAGAGGCCTCGGAGTTGTTGGACCAGTCCAGTTTACTACTACTACTACTACTACTACTACTACTACTACTCCCTTCCTGTAGAGGCCTCGGAGTTGTTGGACCAGTCCAGTTTACTACTACTACTACTACTACTACTACTACTACTACTCCCTTCCTGTAGAGGCCTCGGAGTTGTTGGACCAGTCCAGTTTACTACTACTACTACTACTACTACTACTACTACTTTTTTTTTTTTTTTTTTTTTTTTTTTTTTTTTTTTTTTTTTGTCTGCATTTATTCTCATGGTTTAACACCACAGTGGGCGGTGTCAGCCTTTTATGAGATTGATGCATATTTTAGTCTTGCAGTAAGATGTCTTAATGTTTTATGCGTGTGTGACCATCACCTGCCCCCTCTGGAAACTAAGCTGTCATTCTTTATTAGATTTTCCTAACCTGTGCCAGAGAGGGCAGTGCTGCACCGCAGTGAACTGAGGGGAAACAGACGATAGACGAGACGAGACTAGACGGACTGGGAGAGTACGGACAGGCAGGCAGTGTTATGTATGAGTGTAAGCTGCTGTGTTATTCCTGACAACCAACACCTCACAAAACAAAACAAGGGATCGTAAAAAGGACAGTATTGAACACCAGAATTGTGGAAGTTCTGATAGTGTAGAGTAGGCTGCCAGAGGACGCAAGTGAGGGAAGAATGTGTAGAGGGCCTGAGTTTAGTGTGAAGTGTGAGGTATAATTCAGCACATTCTGTCGGGTCCCGCTAGTTCTCAACAGTGGGACTCGATAGGAGCTGGTAAGCCCTGAACAAACATGCATGTGTGGTGGACACCGAAGTCCTGAGCGGCTAAAGTGGCCTAGCACGGCCCGAATGGTCAAGCGCCCCCCGCCCCACGAAGCGGGAGCACCCGGAGGCCCCCCAGAAGAGCCACCCGGGCCACAGAGAAACACGCCAACCCAAGGGCCGAGAGGGGACGGCAACCCGCCACCCCCAGGGGGCCCAGGACAAACCCGGAGGGCACGGGGCGCAAGAGCCCCCCCGCCACCCAACACCCAGCCCCAACCACCCCACCACCCACCCCCACCACCAGCCCCCACCCCCCACACACACCCCACCCACCCCCCCACCCCCGGGGAGGCAGGGGGCCCCCCGCAACCCGGGAAGCCGGATACAGGGACCGAGCGCGCCACACAGGAGGGGAAGCCAGCACTAATCGGGCCGTCACCGGGTGCGGGCCAGAAGAGCCCGGCGCCAGGACCAGGCCCAGATAGCAACAGTGAACAAGGTAGCGAGAGGAGGCACAGCGGCAGGAAGGACGGCCCCCGCCTATCCACCGGCTCATCACCCCCGGGAGCGCAGCGAGCCCACGGCCCACACATCCAGAGTGGCGTCCCATCCCCCAACCACACTTGAGCAACCACACATAGCTAGCCAGCGCCACATCCACAGCGACCACAAGGGCACCAGCCCCGACCCCGCGACATCACAGGGGCCGCAGCACCAGGGGGACCCGCAGGAGTGCAGGACCCCCCCCACCCGGCCGCCAGCCCCAGAGCCCCGGGATCCCACAGCAGCACAAACCCGGGAATCCGTCCATAACCACAGCCCCAGAGCCCCAGAGGGCCAGGCCCCACCAGCCAGACCATGGTATGTGATATTGTTAACCCTATTACTCTGCTTCTTCGGTCCCCGACGAAGGAGCATTCACCCTACACCGTGTTTGAGTGCTCTCCTGAGTGTAGTGTGGTGCATTAAAAGTTGGGAGGGCAGGTGAAGTGGCAAGGGGTGGGCCGGAGGGCAACAGTGGATGGATACTCTGCGACCAGCCCCGATCCAGAGACCCAAGCCACCCAGACCACCCCCCAGGTTGTGAGTGTGTGATGCATTAAAAGTGGAGAGTAGGAGAGGCCAGCAGGAGGGGGGGGCAGGGGGGGCACAATGCCGTGGAGCACTGCAACCCGCCCCACCCCATAAACCGCCCGCCCCCCACCACCTATCCACAGAACCCTGGCTGTTGTGGTCCTATATGTGCCTAAAGAAATTATATACAGTGAGGTGTGTGATGTGTGAAGTGCAAGTAAGAGGCAGGCTGGTGCAGGTCCAGCCCAAGGCACAGGAGCCGGGAGAGAAGCAGAAAAGTCACAGGCCGTGTAGCGCGGGGGCCCAAGAACCAAGAGGCCAGGGACCAGGAGGGGACCATGAAAACCAACGGGGCCCGAGACCACTACGACCCCCGGGAACCGCAGCGGCGGAGAGGCGCCCCAGCCGTCGCAACAGATGCATCACCGGCCAGCCACACGCAACCCAACCCAGACGGGAGAAAGGGACGCCCCCAAAGACCCACAGCCCACGAGCGCCACGCACATCCCAGGAGCATCTGTGCCGAGGAAGCAGGAAGCACATCATCCACCCCTCCTCCACACAACCGCCCACTGGAGCCGCACCATGTCCGGACCAAGGCCCCCAGCCAGCAGCGTTCGATCTCCGGTGACGGCATACATGCTCGGAACAGGGCCTGTGCGCAGGCGAGCCGGATTCCCCCGCCAGCACACAGAGCGCCCGGAACCCACAACCGACCCCCACGAAGCGGCGGGCCCCAGGCACCCCCGAGGGAGGAAGAGGGGTGAGGAGGAGCGGGCAGGCAGGAGAGGGAAGCAGAGGAGGGAAGGGGAGCAGAAGGCGGACGGGGGAGCAGCAGGAGGACACACGCACCCCACACCCCCGGGGCCGGCCAGAGCCCCCGGGAGAGACCAGCCACCGACCCCCCCCAGGACACAGGGAGAGCGAGGAGACTCAGCAGCCCTGGAGCACCAGAGGAGAGGCAACGGACACATCCCACCCCCGGGGGGGGGGGGCAGGGCCAGGCGGGTCCCACAGAGCCAGACAGCAAACCCAGGGACGAGAGGGAAAGTTCACCCCTAGTGCATGCACCCGGCCTTGGAGCTCCTGGCACCATCATTCCTTGATGAGGAGAAAAACCACAACAACAACAACAATAACAGGCACAAAAAAAAGAAGTAAAAAAAAAAAAAAAACAAACCTGCAACATAGCCAAGGAGACATGAGCTAAGATACAGACCATAGGCACATACAATTTATGAGAGGAATGGCGTACACTAACAGACAAAAGGAAGCTATGGAGTTATATTTAAAGCTCTAATAAATGGAGACCATTTCTTTGTAAATGATGCCAGTTGGTTTGTCCGGATAGCAGATATTTTCTCAAGAGAAATGTGTTCTATGAGGAGGTTCAGCCAATGGCTGATGTTGAGGGCTTTCTTATCCTTCCAGTTTACCAGAATTGTTTTCTTGGCAATAGCAAGAGCTACAAGTGCTGGTTGCAATTGATGGTCTGGTAGGGCTGTCAATGTTAGATCACCAATTAAACAAAGGTTTGGAGAATGTGGGACCCTGCAGTCCAAAATAGTGGAGAGTTTCTCTGTGACTGTTGCCCAAAACTGATAGACAGGTGAACACAGCCAGAGAGCATGGAAATAGGTGTCGGTCGTGTTTTGAGTGCATTGAGTACATATGTTTGATTGCGAAAAGCCCATTTTGTGCAATTTATATTGTGTTACATGTGTTCTATGGAGAACCTTGAATTGAATTAATTGTAAATTGGTATTTTTTGTCATCTTAAATGTGTTTAGACAGATCTGAGTCCAAAAATCATGATCAAAAGATGTAGACAAGTCATTTTCCCATTTTGGGATTGGAAGATGTATAGAGTCCGTCTTTGAGAGTAAACTATAAATTTTTGAGAGATTTTTCTTCCTGTTAGAGGACAGTTTCAAGATGTATTTTACAAATTCAGGTGGTTGTAGATCTGGTGGCTGTGAAGTAGACCGAAGTGAAGGTATTCTCCTTGTAACGGTGTGCTTAACCTGCAAGTAATTTCCGTTTCTTATTTGAAATGTTTGGAATAAGTTTGTGTATGTCATAAGTGTGTTATTTTGGAGAAGGTGATGTAGCTGGGTGACTCCTTTCTCTTCCCATGTGCTGAGATAGAGAGGCATTTTATTGTTTACAAAGTCAGGGTTGTGCCAGATTGGGGAGAGTATACTGGGCTGTAGTTGCGAGCCTGTGATTTCCAAGGCTTTCCACCAAGCTGACAAGGTGGAGGCAATCATGGGGTTTTTGAAGCAAGGATGATGCTTAAGAATGGAGGTGATTGTAGGGAGATTTGAAAGTCTGATATGGTTGCAATCTATCTGTTCTAATTCCAACCAGGAGTTTTCTTCTTCATGTGGATGTGTCCATTTTGTGATATATTGAAGTTGATTGGCTAAGTAGTAATGCATGAAGTTGGGAGCCTCTAGTCCACCTGTAGATTTCTGTTTCTGGAGAGTTGTCAGGCTGATTTTAGCTTTTTTGTTCTTTGAATAGAATTTACCAGTAGCAGAATCTAATGATTGGAACCACTTAGATGTGGGCTTGAATGGGATCATGGAAAAGAGGTAGTTGATCTGGGGTAATGTTTTCATTTTAACGGTAGCTATTCGCCCCAAAAGGGAAATGGGGAGGTGATTCCAACGCCTCAGATCACTACAAACTTTGTCCAAGAGAGGATTGAAATTCAGGTGTACTAGTTCTGAGAGTTTTGAGGAAATAGTTATGCCCAGATATCTGATGTTACCTGTGGGAAAAGAATAAAGTGAGTTTTGGACTGCAGGATTCCACGAGTTCTCTGTTAGCGGAAGTATAGTTGATTTTGACCAGTTGATGGAGTAGTCCGAAAGTCGCGAAAAGGTTGTGATGAGGTTACAAACTTCATTCACCGATGTTTTGGGTTCTTGTAAATACAGTAAGATGTCATCTGCATATAGATTAATTTTGTGTTCAGATACCTGAGAGCAGATACCCTTAATAGCCGATTTTTGACGTATTGCTGTAGCTAAAGGTTCAATAAATAAGGCAAATAATAAAGGAGAGAGTGGGCATCCCTGTCTAGTTCCTCGTTGTAAAGTGAAGTTTTGTGAAGTAATCCCATTAGTGATAACTGTAGCCTTTGGTGAGTTATACAGGGTTGATACCCACTGGATAAATGGCTCTCCGAATCCAAATTTGTGGAGCACAGCCAGGAGAAAAGACCAGTTAACTTTGTCGAAGGCTTTTTCTGCGTCTAGTGACATTACGATTGCCTTTCTGTTGCATCGTTGTGCCAAACTAATCAGATTTAGAAGTCTTCTGACATTGTTGGTGGAGTGTCTGCCCTTAATGAATCCAGTTTGATCATTGTGGATTATTGACGGGATAATTTTCTCCAACCTGCTGGCGAGTGCTTTGGAGATAATTTTGATATCAGTGTTGATTAGTGACAGAGGTCGATAGCTGGACGGGTTCGTGGGGTCTTTGTCTGGTTTCAATAATAACTTTATTGTGGCTGTGTTCATTTGAGCGCTTATGTAACCATTACTTTTAATCTCTGTCACAGTTCTGAAAAACAGTGGTGCTAACATTGACCAGAAATGCTTTAGGAATTCGGCAGGGAAACCATCAGGACCAGGTGCCTTACCTGCTGGCATGTTGTCTAATGCACACTGTAATTCATTAATAGTCAGTGTAGCATCAACTATGTCTCTATGTTCAGTTGTTAGTTCTGGCAGGCTTAGATTACTGAGAAAATCATTAATGTCTTTTGTACTTGGGTTAACCGTTGTTGAATATAGATTACGGTAATATCTGTAAAAGATCTGGTTAATTTCCTGAGGTGATTGAGTATATCTGCCATTGGGATCCTGGACTGCTGTGATGAGGCATTTTTCTTTGTTGCGTTGGAGTTGATTTGCCAGAAATTTACCGGATTTGTTATTGTATTCAAAATCATTATACCTTAGTTGTTGTATTAAGAACTCTGTTTTCTTTGATAGGATAGTGTCGAGGTATAACTTTGCACTTTGAAGTTCAGACCTTAATTGTTCATTTGGATTTGTTGCATAGTCTAGTGTAAGTATTTTAACTTTTTCCTCAATATCTTTCTGCGTTTGTTGTTCCTTTTTTTTCTTGTAAGAAGAGTACGAAATTATTGTACCCCTCATTACAGCTTTCCCGGTTTCCCAAAGTAAAGAGGGAGATAAGTCCGGAGAGTCATTGTTTTTTAAAAAGTCTGCCCATTCCTTCCTTATTATTTGATCAAATTCTGGGTCTTTAAGTAGAGATGTGTTGAAGCGCCAACTTTGCGGAGGTTTGCAGCCAGTAGTACTACTACTACTACTACTCCCTTCCTGTAGAGGCCTCGGAGTTGTTGGACCAGTCCAGTTTATTGTTTAAGTGAACTCTCAGGAACTTGTAGCTGTCCACCACCTCCACCTCCTCCCCACGGATGGTGATGGGAGTAGGGGAGCTCTTACTCCTCCTCCAGAAATCCACCACCAGCTCTTTGGTCTGACCAATATTAAGCTGGATGTGGTTGGCTTCTTTTAAAAGTAAAGAAGACATTGGAAAGTAAATACTTAAACTACTACTACTACATCTCAGGATGTCACAAGCATCAATACTTTGGTAGCAAGTTAATACAAATATTTTGTAGATGATGCCAGTAGTTGTTTTCATTATCAGGAGTGTTGACACAACTTGACATGCCTCTCTGTAACACTCTTCTTATGCTAACGTAGCTTTAGCCTATATGTTTAAATAATATACTAGAAATGCCGTTTCATTTCGACATTTGTTCTTACATGACTACATAGTAAATGAGAATACATCATCATGGCATTGTATTTGTTGTTGCAGCAGGACATTTGAATTTGAAATATTTTTTGTTGGGTAACTTTGTGATACATCTGAAAGCCAGTGTGGCATTTGTAACTCATTGTTCTTATTCTAATGTAGCCTATACTACGTGTTAAATACATTATCTATATTACATCATTTAGAAAATGAACTGTGTGGAACTTAAGGACTGTGTGTTGGATGGAATTGTTTCATGTGCTGTTGTGTCAGTTATGCAGAAGTGTAAAACATTTAAATCTGGTATCATAGGATCTCTAACTTCACTAAAATAGCAGCATAGTGATATTATACAGGAGTGACAGGTCTCCTCTGTTGTGGAGGACCATATCTCTGGGGGATAAATAGTTTAGTTGAAAGATGTGATGTCTTTTTCAGAATCCACTTGCTCAAGTGCTCAAGTGTGCTTCTGCATTGAAAGATTTTAACAGTAAAATTACAGTTGTCTCTACTTACATACAGTATATCACACAAAAGTAATAGAAAAAATGAGATATATGTGATAGATGTGGCGATACCAGCTGACACCAACATCAGGAAGAAGGAGCACGAAAAGGTTGAGAAGTATCAAGGGTTGAAGGAACAGCTGGAACAGATGTGGAAGATCAAGGCTAACGTCCCCAGAAGAGGACAGTCCTAGGAACAGCTAAGATACTGAAGAACCCTCAAACTCCCAGGACTATATATATATGTATGTATATATGTATATATATATATATATATATATATATATATATATATATATATATATATATATATATGTATATGTATATAAAGAGAGAGTAGGGAGAGTGTCCTAAAAGTCTTATAATAATAATTTATAAGAATTCATTTGCTGAAGTGGAAAAGATAACCTCAGTCCATGGGAAAGTGTCCCAGGAATTTGCATTTGTATTTAAATTTGTATTCAAAACTCTCCCTTATCTCCCTCTCTCTTATAAGTGTGCACCACAAAATAAGCATAATCCTACATACCCTTTACTTTACCTATACCCCCCCCCAGCACAGCAGAGATGATAAAAGAAGAGCAAAGCAAAGCTGCTCTTTACTGCTACAGAGAGTAAAGAACAGCTTCTGCAAGGCTCTTATTTTATCATCTCTGCTGACAGGAAGTGGTGTGTGTTGTTGTGAGTGGCCTAGACAAAGAGACATTTGTGTGTCAAAGTCCAGACTGCAGCTGTGTGAGTGTCGCAGACTGAACTGTTTGTGTGGATCAACATGGAGGCACAGAACAAGAAGATTCTGTGTGTGGGCCTGGTGTGTCTCGACATCATCAATGTGGTTGACAAATACCCAGAAGAAGACACCGACAGCAGGTTAGCACACAGGCTAATGCTATCACCGACAGCAGGTTAGCCCACAGGCTGATGCTAACACCAACTGCAGGTTAGCACACAGGCTGATGCTAACACAGACAGCAGGTTAGCACACAGGCTGATGATAACACCAACAGCAGGTTAGCACACAGGCTGATGCTAACACCGACAGCAGGTTAGCCCACAGGCTGATGCTAACACCAACTGCAGGTTAGCACACAGGCTGATGCTAACACAGACAGCAGGTTAGCACACAGGCTGATGATAACACCAACAGCAGGTTAGCACACAGGCTGATGCTAACACCGACAGCAGGTTAGCACACAGGCTGATGCTAACACCAACTGCAGGTTAGCACACAGGCTGATGCTATCACCGACAGCAGGTTAGCCCACAGGCTGATGCTAACACCAACTGCAGGTTAGCACACAGGCTGATGCTAACCACACAGTTACACACATATAAACACAACAAGTACAACAACATCTAACACCACACAGTACACACAGCTATCTAACACCAACTGCAGGTTAGCACACAGGCTGATGCTATCACCGACAGCAGGTTAGCCCACAGGCTGATGCTAACACCAACTGCAGGTTAGCACACAGGCTGATGCTAACACAGACAGCAGGTTAGCACACAGGCTGATGATAACACCAACAGCAGTTTAGCACACAGGCTAATGCTATCACCGACAGCAGGTTAGCACGCAGGCTGATGCTAACACCAACTGCAGGTTAGCACACAAGCTGATGCTAACACAGACAGCAGTTTAGCACACAGGCTGATGCTAACACCAACTGCAGGTTAGCACACAGGCTAATGCTATCACCGACAGCAGGTTAGCACGCAGGCTGATGCTAATACTGACAGCAGGTTAGCACACAAGCTGATGCTAACACTGACAGCAGGTTAGCACGCACGCTGATGCTGTCACCGACAGCAGGTTAGCCCACAGGCTAATCCTAACACCGATAGCAGGTTAGCACACAGGCTGATGCTGACACCGACAGCAGGTTAGCACACAGGCTGATGCTAACACCAACTGCAGGTTAGCACACAGGCTGATGCTAACACCAACTGCAGGTTAGCACACAGGCTGATATTTTCACCAACAACGGTTTAGCACACACGCTGATGTTGAAACGGACAGCAGGTTAGCATGCAGGCTGATGCTAACACCGACTGCAGGTTGATGCTAACACCAATTGCAGGTTGATGCTAACACCAATTGCAGGTTAGCACACAGCCTGATGCTAACACCAACAGCAGGTTAGCACACAAGCTGATGCTAACACCGACAGCAGGTTAGCACACAAGCTGATGCTACCACCGACAGCAGATTAGCACATAGGCTAATCCTAACACTGACAGCAGGTTAGCACACAGGCTACTGCTATCACCGACAGCAGGTTTGCACACAGGCTGATTCTATGACCAACAGCAGGTTAGCACACAGGCTGATACTATCACCGACAACAGTTTAGCACAGAGGTTGATGCTGTCACCGACAGCAGGTTAGCCCACAGGCTGATGCTAACACCAACTGCAGGTTAGCACACAGGCTGATGCTAACACCAACTGCAGGTTAGCACACAGGTTGATACTATCACCAACAACAGTTTAGCAGGCACGCTGATGCTGACACTGACAGCAGGTTAGCACACAGGCTAATGCTAACACCGACAGCAGGTTAGCACAATGGCGAATCCTAACACCGACAGCAGGTTAGCACACAGGCTAATGCTATCACCGATAGCAGGTTAGCACGCAGGCTGATACTGTCACCAACTGCAGGTTAGCACACAGGCTGATGCTGTCACTGACAGCAGGTTAGCCCACAGGCTGATGCTAACACCGACTGCAGGTTAGCACACAGGCTACTGCTATCATCGACAGAAGTTTTGCACACAGGCTACTGCTATCACAAACTGCAGGTTAGCACACAGGCTGATACTATCACCGACAACAGTTTAGCACAGACGCTGATGCTATCACCGACAGCAGGTTAGCACACAGGCTGATGCTAACACCAACTGCAGGTTAGCACACAGGCTGATACTATCACCAACAACAGTTTAGCACACAGACTGATACTATCACCAACAACAGTTTAGCCCACAGGCTAATCCTAACACCGACAGCAGGTTAGCACACAGGCTAATGCTAACACCGACAGCAAGTTAGCACATAAGCTGATGCTAACACAGACAGCAGGTTAGCACACAGGCTGATGCTAACACTGACAGCAGGTTAGTACACAGACCGATGCTAACACCGACAGCATGTTAGCACACAGGCTAATCCTAACACCGACAGCAGGTTAGCACACAGGTTGATGCTGACAACAACAGCAGGTTAGCCCACAGGCTAATCCTAACACCGATAGCAGGTTAGCCCACAGGCTAATCCTAACACCGATAGCGGGTTAGCCCACAGGCTAATCCTAACACCGATAGCAGGTTAGCGCATCGACTTTTTTTAGGTAAATCAACTTGCCTGTAGGCATATCTAGTTCTGGCAGCTTCCTGTTAGCTGTATGTGGCTGTAATAATGGATAGTTTGGGTGTAAAAAATCACGATTATTATTATCTCCTACTTCCGGGCGCTGAGAGGTCAGCAGCCTGTTGCAGCAGCACCAACGCACTATTTCTTTTTGACTCTTTTGTTTTTTAAAATTTCAACAGTGCTTTCACTATTTCTTGTTGTTAATGCTCTTACGCTTCAAACTGTTGAACTACTGCAGCGTTTGAGTTGTGGTATGGACAGAGTTTTTTCACTCAATTTTTCTCGGACTTCTGTCGTTGTTCACTATGGTCACTGACATTGTTGAGGAGCTCCTGAGCTGCAGGTGTGGAGCAGGAGTTCCCTCAACACGGATCCAGGAGGAGATCTGGAGAGGCACTCGCCTCGGGAAGAAAGCCAGCATTAAAGTCAGAGAGGATAGAGAGGGACAGGAAATTAAACCTTTTCTGCCGTTGATCATAATGGTGAACGTGAGGTCTGTCACCAACAAAGCAGACGAACTAACAGCTTTGATTAACAGTCAGAGTGTCTACAGGGAGTGCAGCTTGCTTTGCTTCACTGAGACCCGGCTTCAGGGGAGGACACCGGACAGGCTGCTGGAGGCGGCCGGCTTCATGGGAGGATAGAGGACAGTCTGCTGGAGGTGGCCGGCTTCACGGGAGGACACCGGACCGGCTGCTGGAGGTGGCCGGCTCCATGGGAGGATACCGGACAGGCTGCTGGAGGCGGCCGGCTCCACGGGAGGATACCGGACAGGCTGCTGGAGGTGGCCGGCTTCACAGGAGGACACCGGACCGGCTGCTGGAGGCGGCCGGCTCCACGGGAGGATACCGGACAGGCTGCTGGAGGTGGCCGGCTTCACGGACAGGTCATCCCGGACACGTTACTGTGAAGGACTGGATCTGCACTCCCGATATTGAACTAACGGCCACGACCACTCTGTGATCGCAGGACTACAAACCCAACATCCCAGTAGCCTCATACTGATCAGTGGGGACTTTAATCATGTCTCCCCTCTCCTGTCCTGCCAGACTTCAAACAATATGTGAATGAGAGGAAATAAAGTCCTGGACCTCCTGAATGCCAACGTGAAGGAGGCATACAGCTCTTCTTCCCTCCCCCTCTTGGAGAATCAGACCACAACCTGATCCACCTCCAAACCACCTACAGGCCACTGGTGAAACAGCAGGAGGCCAGCACAAGGACTGTGATGGTTTGGTCTAGACACAGAGGAGGCCTTCCAGGAGTGTTTTAATGCTACAGACTGGGAGCTGTTTCAGGAGGACCATGGAGATGACACTGAGGGTCTCTCTCATTGCATTACAGACCACAGCCTCTTCTGTGAGGACGCCATTTGTCGTGTTGTTGTTTTGAAATAAATCCAACAACTAGGCTGGGTAACTTCACACTGCGCTTTATTCCATCTAACCAAAACAGCCACAGGAAGAACTCCCTCCCTCCAATCTCTGACGTCACTCCCGTCTAGTGACCTTCAAAATAAAAGCATGTACAAGCAAGCACTCTACCACACCATTGTCCCATCCAACAAGGTTCGCTGCTTCCCCAACAATAAACCATGGATCAACACAGAGATTAAAGGCCTCCTCAACAATAAGAAGAGGGCCTTTATGGCAAAGGATCATGAGGAGCTCAGGTCCAAAAGGAGCTAAAGAGGAAACTGAGAGAGGCAAAGAACAACTAAAAGGACAGGATTGAGGTCAAGATGGAGCAGAACAGTACAAAGGAGGTGTGGAACGGGATGAAACTGTTGACAGGCTGCAGCAAGCCTACACCCAGAGAGGACGGAGACCCAGACTTCGTTGCTGAGCTGAACCCATTCTTCAGTAGGTACGACACCTCCCCCACCCTGGTGAGCTCAGCCAGGGTCCTCTAGGTGTTTGCTGGGCAGCTTGCAGGAGTATCCCAGGACCTCTTTAATCTCTCTTTGAGATTGATGAAGAAAGGACGTCCCACCACTCTCAATGACTACAGACCTGTGGTGCTTATGGCACATATTATGAAGACATTTGAGAGGCTGGGGGGAAGAAAAGTCGGACGTCTCCCGGACTCCTGCGGTCCAACTGTTTTCGAAAAACGCGTTCCTGAAATCGGGAGGATAGTCGCTTGGAGACCCATGGCCAAGGTCCTCCGACCAGGTCTAGTTGCCCTGTGAAACTTTTCAGGCAACCAGACCTTGGACGACCACTCTCACCCTCTCCATGATGAGCTGTGGCCGATGGGCAGCTCTTCAGTCAGTAGTCATCCCACCGAGCTGCAGAACTGAGCTGCAGAACTGAGCTTCAGAAGTGAGCTTCAGATCTGAGCTGCAGAACTGGGCTTCAGATCTGAGCTTCAGAACTAAGCTTCAGAACTGAGCTGCAGAACTGAGCTTCAGAACTGAGCTGCAGAACTGAGCTTCAGAACTGGGCTGCAGAACTGAGCTTCAGATCTGAGCTTCAGAACTGAGCTTCAGAACTGAGCTTCAGATCTGAGCTGCAGAACTGAGCCTCAGAACTGGGCTGCAGAACTGAGCTTCAGATCTGAGCTTCAGATCTGAGCTGCAGAACTGAGCTGCAGAATTGAGCTGCAGAACTGAGCTTCAGAACTGAGCCTCAGAACTGGGCTGCAGAACTGAGCTTCAGAACTGAGCTTCAGATCTGAGCTTCAGAACTGAGCTTCAGATCTGAGCTGCAGAACTGAGCTTCAGAACTGAGCTTCAGAACTGAGCTTCAGAACTGAGCTTCAGATCTGAGCTGCAGAACTGAGCCTCAGAACTGGGCTGCAGAACTGAGCTTCAGAACTGAGCTTCAGATCTGAGCTTCAGAACTGGGCTTCAGATCTGAGCTTCAGAACTGAGCCTCAGAACTGAGCTGCAGAACTGAGCTTCAGAACTGAGCTTCAGATCTGAGCTGCATCAGAATGTAGACTATTTACAACACGCAGGGCAAAAGCTCTTCTACATCTGTGGTCTGGGTTCTGTTTGACTCCATGGATTTAATGTCATGTTTTCCAGATGTATGAGAGAACTTTTGTATTCAATAAAGTGTGGAAAAGTTGACGAATGAATACTTTATTTGCCTAAATTTCACTAAGTGTTAATAGATGCACAGGAGCACCACAGGATTTTGTGACTGTGGTGGATGGACCTGAGATCTTCTAGTGGGTCCGGTAACCCAAGTACATTTAGGATAGTACTGCACTTCAAGTGATAGTTTGGGTGTTTTGAGGTGGGCTTGTGTTTGGTACTTATTCATAGTGGGCGTATTACTTACCGTACTGTTCTTGGAGAAACAGACAGGAGCACCGACACCAGAGCAAAGCAATACACCGCTGTGGACTTTGATGGCAGAAAAATGTATTATAGCCACCTAAAAGAAACGCTCACCCAAAAAAAAAAAAAAAAAAAGATATTCGTTTAAGTATAAGATAAGATGAGATAAGATGAACCTTTATTAATCCCCGGAGGGAAATTCGGCTAAACACTATATCTTGAATGTTTTCTATGTTATATTATAGATTTTGCCATCAGCTTTCCTTTTCCTTTCTGAAAGGGAACTGAGCTAAAAGTGAAACTCATCTGTGACAAAAGCAGTCTAGCTAGATTTCAGCTCTGTTCAGCTGCTTAGTGACTGCTAGCTGCAGAATACAGAACTGTTCTAACTGCTATGTTCCTGTTCAGAACGTTCTAAAGAACAATGCTAACATTTAGGAACGAGGAAAAGAAACTCCTCGTTGTTTCACTGATGTAGTGATGCCATCACTCTCCTTGCCTGCAGATGTTTGTCGCAGCGTTGGCAGCGAGGAGGAAACGCCTCAAACTCCTGCACGGTGCTTTCACTGCTCGGAGCGCCGAGCGCTTTCATGGGCTCGCTCTCCGCTGGACCTGTGGCCGAGTAAGTGCTCAATACAGCCGCCAGCATTATGTTATGTTAACCCATAGACACAACAGTAAGACTTATTTTAATAATATTTTAATTGATATGTAAAGAGGATCTGAATTATTTAATTCTGAAACAAATCTAATAGATTCTTGTTTGTATATGATATTCATGTAGCTCATTTTATACATGCATACAGTCCATATTGTGTGTGTGTGTATATATATATATATATATAGATATATATAAGATAAGAGATAAGATGAACCTTTATTAATCTCCCGAGGGAAATTCGGGATATATAGTAAAGTATACATATATACGTACAGTACATAGAGTATATGTATTTATATGTTTGCATATAAAAACATGATGTCACATTTTCATGTGACGTACTGATCTTGTTAATAATCAGTTAACAAGGGTCAGTTATCAGTTACATTTTTTTCAAAATTAGCATCCCTAGTATCGACCTAAATGTACACACAGTACACACTGATGACACTGGAGACAGTCTGACAGGCTCAGTTTCATCATTGTTCATGGAAACAGCTGACGGTATGACGTCTGTGATCACATTTAGTTTTATAACCTTCAAGTCACAAGTCCTTGTTTCCTCATCTCCTCTCTCTCTCTCTCTCTCTCTCTCTCTCTCTCTCTCTCTCATTTCCTTGTCTCCTGTCTCTCTCCTGGTTTCATCATCTCTCTTTTCCTTTTTTCTTTTCTCATTTCCTTGTCTTTGTCCCCTTGTTTCCTCTTCTGCTTGGTCCATAAAGATCCTCAGTGAGGAGTAACTTGATCAGTGTAAGAGTCGGGTTAAGACCGAGAGGTGAAACAGTTTCCTGTCTTTAGTTGTGTTTTGGAGGACAGAGGAATCATGAAACAGTTTCCTCTAGGTTTGGGCGATATCAAAATTTCTCTACTGACAATATTGCTTTAAAAAAAAAAAAGAGGATATACAATATTATCATCCAAAAATCGTTCCAATCTTTAGTCCCAACTTGTTTCTCACAGTTTATACATCACTTCATTCATGTTCTCTGGCTCTTCTTTTTTGTTTGGTTTAAAATCAAAGACCCTCCTTCACCCTCTCAGACTTCACTCTTTGTACTTCCACATATCGGCTTTATTTTACTGTTTCGCTTTTCAGCTGCAAAGGAGTCGTGTTAAGTTGCTACTGATGAAAACCCAACATTTCCTGATTTAATTGCTTCATAATAAAAGCTTTTCAATAACAAAAATGAATGTGTTTATCACCATTTTACAGCCACTCCTTTGAGTGGCTGTAAAATGGGCTCACATGTGGCTGGGCTCACATGTTGAGCGACGTATGGAAAAATCCTACAGGAGGAGCTGCAGCATTTATTCACCAACAGTCTGAACTGGTCACACTGTTCCAATCACAGCTCGTTACTGTTGACGTCCTCACTCTGTCGGTCAATCACAAACATCAACACACTAATTCAACCACAACCTACACAGTTATGGCACATTTTAGTTTAGAAAACATCTTAAAAATACATAATTCCCTGTTGCATTTCCCCGGCGGGAGTCATCTCAGATCTGTCAGGCTAGCAATATACTGGCAGAATCTCTGTCTTCAACATAAATGAATGGTTCTGTTATCGTGGCCATGAGGACCATTATCATGGCCAATCAGTATCATGTCTAACAATAATCTTGTTATATCGCCCAAGCCTAGTTTCCTGTTGTAGTTTTATTTTGTACGTCAGAGGAGATGTGAAACAGTTTCCTGTCTGTAGTTTTATTTTGGAGGATTTTCAGAAGTTCCATATCGATGTATCTCTGGTGTCTGAGCACGCTCAGTGTGTCCTTCCAGCCTCTGTGGTCATCAGCAACATCCGCACAGGAAGCCGCACCATCCTGCACATGAACAGGTGTGAACAGGTGTGAACAGGTGTGTGTGTGTTTCTCACTAACTTTATCTGTTTCAGGAAAGTCATCACTGTGTCGTCACAGAGCAGCTCTGCACCCTTCCTGTTAAGAGTCTGTCAGTGGTTTTATTTTGGAAGGCAGAGCTGATGTGAAGCAGTTTCTCGTCACTTTCTCTGTCTGTCAGCTTCATCATGGCTGACTTCTCGCGGCATGCGGTTGATGTCTCTGCGGTGGTTTGGCAGGTCGAAGGTCAAACGCCATCTGCGTGTTGTGTTGTTTGTCCGTCCAGCGGATCTCGAACCGTCGTTCTCTCCGACACGTAAGAGAACCTGACGACCGGCCGGTGGAACAGTGTTCACTAAATACCTCTTCATCAATCTGACCCCGTTACCGTAGAGACAGCCGCGTCATCACTCTTATAAATCAAACAGCAAATCAATTTATCAGCAGGAGCTATATAGTTACTTTCAAAACCTCAACGAAAAATGTAAACATTTAAGAGAACAGATTATTTCAACTACTAACGGCAACAAGAATATGCTGGTTTAGAGCTGAATATACTGTTCAACTGCAGCTTTATAGAAAACCATAATTATCTGATTATGTAGGATCCTGTGTCATGTGGCCAACATTAACGGTAGCTAATGTCGACCACATAATAGATGCTGCGAGTGCTTAACAGGGCTAAAGATAAAATCTAGCTGTAACTTTATAGAGTGCTACAGGGAGGAGTCCTCAAACCCAGAAATGAGTTAGCATATTAGCACTTCCTGCTTTCAGTCAGATTTCTGAAATCAAGTCTGTGGTTAACACAACCTGAAGAGACTTCAGTGTTGTGTTCTACAATATAAAATACTTCAGTAAATATCCTTCTGGTGAATTTTGAAGCCTTTATGTGGTTTTAAATGCCGCTTGCTAACAAGTGGTTAAATGAGATGACTAAACATCATCACGCCAACACGTCCTCCATTACAGCCTTGTTGTGTATGCTCACACTCATATGACCGTGGTGTAGTTTTTTTTATTTTATTGTCTAACGTTTGTGTGGCAGGTTGGGAGGAAGGAGAGAGGACATTAATGCACACATCAGCACAGCTGCCGCTGATGCGCGTTAATTATGTTATTAAATAATTAACGCCTGCCCTTTTAGTCGCTCTCTGGGGTGCAGCAGATGTTGACTGATTGAAGGATGGAAGCAGCTCAGACGGAGATCAGAGAGTGAAAGCAGAGGAGCCCGAAGGACGATTGAAAAGTCAGAGTATTTTGTCGGATCCCATGTGACCAGCCATCGGGTTATAATGAGTCATTTTCCGGCGGCTTTTTGGCATCAGCAATTGGGTGAGTATTTGCTCTCTGGGTGTCACAACTCACCCGGTACAGCCTGACCCTGATCAAAATGAAGTGGGGATATAACTGTGCTGCACCAATTGACCATCAATTTTTATCACTTGGTCAAAGGCTGACTGCAGAATGTTGTGACAAGACTGCTCCAGTGGAAAATGTTCTGTGGAGGGTAATACGGTGACCCGTGGCATCTCCGCGAGAGGCGTCACCGGTCCCCCCTCCCCATCTGCGGCATCGGACGGCCTCGCGTCGCCACTGAGCACAGCACACATATCCCATTTCCCTGGTGACTACGAACACACCACACACTGTCCCACTAGTGTATTAAACCCCAGCCAATCTGTGGCCAAGATTAAGGGGTGTGTCAGGCGGGAGCTGACCGCAGCCTCAACAGTATGCTTTTTGCCCCAGTAATGAATTTCTACTGGTACCACAGGATAACGGTGAATATCTACATGCACACACCTGATATCCACCCATGATGCCTCCACCAAAGCCCCGGGTCGAACCAGGTTCTGCAACCCGGATCAGTTGGCCCACCTCCATGAGTGGGACACTCTCTTTGGAAGTGTCCGAACTGCCCGCACCTCCAGCACTCCTGCCCAGGCGTTTGGGGGGCTCTCTGCGGGGTAGGCACGGTGCTCGTTGGGGCTGGGAACTGGGGAGAGCGAGCACAAGACAGGTTAGTGCGAGGGGCCAGGGTCGGGTGGTCTGACACATTGTTCGGTGGAGGTGTGATCCTGTTCCAGGGCCTCAGGACCAGGCGCACTGGGGTCTGCGTCCGCATCTCCGAGTGGACCACATGGTAGTCCTATGCCAGGGTGACCACTGTCTCGACGTTCCCTTGGCAGTGGCATCGCACCCATCTCGCCATCCCCACTGGGAGCCCTGCCATAAACTGTTCGAGGACCACTGCCTCCAGCATCCTCTTCTCTCCAGGGAACTCCCCTGGCTGGAGCCACCTCCTCGCCACATCCCCCAATTGTTGACCGAAAACAAACTGTCAGTTGACGGGCCCCAGCCGGGCCGCATGGAAGTGGCAGTGGTGGTCCTCCGCAAAATGCTCCAGCCAGTCCAAGACTGTCCGCTTCACCCTCCTGGTAGTTCCTCCTGGATGCAGCCGGAAGACTCAGGGCAGGCAGCGCCTGCCACCCCTCCGCCGGCAACCCCCCAGAAACACGCGAAAGGCCGGCTCTGCAGCTGGCCATGCACACGCCGTCGCCTCAAACGTGTCCATAAACGTTTGGGGATCATCTGCCTCAACCATCTCATGAAGGGAGACCCCCGACACCGGTGGGGGGGGTCGCAGGCCCTGCCCGTGCCAATAGGCCCTCATAGAGCCTGAAGCACTTCCAGGTGTTGGCGGTTGAGGGCTGTCTGCTCCTGACTCATCACCGTTATCTCCCCCATCTGGGCTAGCGCAGCCAGCGGCTGTGTAGCTTGGTGCTGGTCCATCATCCTCTCTTATAATCGAAGTCAGCTGGGCCCCAGTGTAGCCACTCTGGGCCTCGGGTGGGTTTCCTCCGAGTACGCGCACACGAGGCGGGAGGCTGGAATCAGTTTGTGGGCGCCAGCTCACTAACAAAACACTGACTTTTCAATCATCCTCCTCTAGTTTCACTCTCTGATCTCCTCCGTCTGCGCTGCTTCCAGCCTTCAGGCATTGTGAAGTAAGACACATCAGCGCTGCTGCAAATGTCCCGTCCCCTTCCTCCCCACCTCCCAGTTAGCTTTTTACTTCTGGTGATTTCAGTCACACTTTCATTTGTAGAGATTATCTGACTGAACACAGCATATCATGAACATTTGTTTCCCATAGAGTTCAGTGAAAATATCCTATTGGCTTTTTTTGGAGGGAACCAGGGCAATGCTAATTTCCTGGTTGGCCAATAGAAATTGGTCATCCCTGCACTCTGTTACTGTTCAATCAATAAAGATATTTGTAGTAGTAAGACACCAACTGCACTCAAACTAATCTCATATTAATACATTTTACATCAGAAAAACTGTAAATGTTGGAGCTGCTGTGGGTTTTTTTCATTATCTGTTTCATCAGACACAAAACTGCAGCAGTGAGTTTCTACTCATCTTTTAAGGTTGTAGTCTGCGTTTCTGAATGAAGTTCTGCATCATTGACAAACACCAGAACTTTTGGTAATCTTTTTTACACATCGTATGTTAAGCCCAACAAACGCATCACCAGAAACCCAGAGTGACGCAACGACATTCACAAGTCTTATTTGGATGCTCGCTCAGGCAACACCCCTCTGATTCGGAAACTCCACCCACCTGGCGCTGCAGGCAGATCAGGTGTTTTGTGAACACTGTTTGACCCACCTGAAGGAAGCATGGACACCCAATCCTGATCCTGATCCTGGTCTAATGACCCACTGCAGAGATAGGTGTTGAGGTCCTGAACCTGAATGGATCCATCGATCAGACTGAGCGGAGGTCAGCTGACCTTATTTATTGTATTTATTTGTTAGAGAGACAGGGCATGTGATGAACATGAGTATAACAAGACAAAATATAAACATGAGTTAGCAGTAAGTAATTATGAAGGACCACTGCAGATGCAAGAATTAAGGAGACTTCTTCAATATCTTTCGCATATGTAAAAATGACTGTATCATCCGCATACACTTGACTGTTGATATTTTGACATGCATTAGGTAAGTCATTAATATATGGTGTTAATAAAACTGGTCCAAGAACAGGGCTTTGTGGGACCTCTACTGGACAATCTATATAAGGAGATTTGGTGCCGTCGACACAAACATTGCTTTCAATTGGACAGATACAAGATAAGATAAAATAAGATGAACCTTTATTAAGCCCCAGAGGGAAATTTTGGTAATATGATTTCATCCACAGGATAGTTCAAATTAAAGGTGCCACTGATAACATTTTATCATTTTAACAATATATCCATTGACAACACACGTTATAGTTAAGGTTGTAAGAACCATGGTTGTTGGTAGTTGTTGATTTTGTTTAAATATGCTGAATTATAATTTTATGGGTTATTGTTGTTCAGACAATTCAGATGAGATAGCTAATATTTGCTAATGTCAGTTGTCACTTGTTGCCATGGTAAATATTCACATGTTCTGCAACCTGATGGAGACTTCAGGGCCAATGAGGCGAGGCGTGGCAGCAGACTGAAGCCAGGTTTTCCCTGAAGCTCAGCCATTTATAGACAACTGCTAAGACTCAGCGTTATCTGATTGGCCCAGAAGCCTTGCTTGAAGCAGCAACCAAACATCAGATATTTTACACAGAGATAAGCAAAACATTCATATTGGACCCATCATATTTCTTTAAATGATTCACAATCATCATAATGTTTTTTAGGACAAGCTATACTTTTAGTTGGCACCCTTTTAAATTCTCTGTGGATTATTATTTTATTATGTACACAAAATATTAACACTTTTAACAGTTAAAACAACCTAGCGGTCGACAGTATCATGTTAAGCCTTGAAAGACAGCACCAACACAGGGACTCTTATCCAAGAGGCATTCATTCATTCATCGTCAAACGCTTATCTCGTTAGGGGTCTCGGGGGGCTGGAGCCGATTCCAGCTTGCATCAGGCGAAGGCAGGGTACACCCTGGACAGGTCTCCAGTCCATCGCAGGGCACATGGAGACAGACAACATAGAGACAGACAACATAGAGACAGACAACCATTCACGCTCACATCCACACCTACGGGCAATTTAGAGTCATCAATTAACCTAAACAGCATGTCTTTGGACGGTGGGAGGAAGCCGGAGTACCCAGAGAAAACCCACGCTTACACGGGGAGAACATGCAAACTCCACACAGAAGAATCGAACCTGCGACCCTCTTGCTGTGAGGCGACAGCGCTAACCAAGAGGCCTCCAAGAGGCATCTTATTTCTTATCTTATCTTATTAAGACAGTGTACTGATTCTGTTGATTAGTGGGCACAGAACCCAAATTACATGGGATGCATAAGGGTGTAGCCTTTATGTTGACGTCCAACCAGTAGCATTGCTACCTGCTTCTCAGGATGTGGTTAGATTAGCTTAACATAAAAACTGGAAAGAGGGGAAATGGCTAGCGTGACTCAATCCAAAGTAGAAAAGTGACCTATCGACACCTTTACAGTGACTCAACTTTATTTTGTTTGATTTGTTTTTTATCTGTGGTCTCTATGCTATAAGAAATATCTGACTCAGTCAGTCAGTAAAATGTTGGACTGTTCCTTTAAATCTGCAAGCAAGCTGCTTTCAGTTTGTTCACTGGGCTTCATCACAAATTTGTCTTTTTAATTTCAGTCAGTTTGAGTCTCTGCAGTGGTTTAATTGAGGTGGTTTAATTCATCATCACTGATTCATTTAATATGTTTTATGTTTAAAATGTGCATATTATCGCTGAAATATGAAATATGTTCAATAATCAAACTGGTTTTAATTTGCCATCTGTGAGAAGTTTCCTTCCAGAATGATCCAATCAAATTTCTTAAATATTTCTGTACAGGTATTTCAGAGACATTACCATCTCTGTCCTCTCAGACACCGGAGACGCTTACGATAATGAAAGCGTTTGTTTTCTGTTGATGACTCTGGAAGTGAACTCATCACGTAAAATCTGTAAATGTTTGAATGTTGATGAACTTTGTTGTGTTCATAGTGACTGTTGGACTTTAGCAAAATGACTCGATTTTAAAGTTTCAGTCTGAACTGATGAGCAAACATTTTCAAAATATTCAGATCATAAATGTGAGTCAAAGTTTAGTCTGATCATTGATCAGTCATGTCTGTCACATGACAAAGTAAATTCATGCCAAACTGTAAAATGTCTTCAGCTCCATAAAGTCCTGACAGACACACGACTCAATCAAGTTTAATTTGAAATCTTTTAGAAGTTTTAATTACTGAAATTGTTTTACTGGTTGTTGATGTTTTTGTGTAGAGAGTCTAATGGGAAGGTAAGATGTATGTAAATGTACATGTTAAAGGGCAGTTCCACTGATTTTACATATACCAGTTTACTGGTCCTAGTTAGTCCTGGGCCAGACCAGACGCGTGACGAGCACGTGGTAACGGCGTTGCCTGTGGTTTTTTTATTTCGCGGTCCATGTTAGAAGGTTCGAGCTGCCACGCCGCCACGTCGGCTGCGTCTCGGCTGGAGAGTCAAGGCCTCGCCTGTTTTTGATGTGAGCTGCATCCGGTCTACGCCAGCAACAGACATGGAAGTGATGGACTACATATTGACATCATAACAGCAACATAACTACCGTTTCAATGTCTAGATATCTGTAGAAAATGTCACAGATTTATTTTAAAATCAACACTTCCAGCATTCTTTTCAAAATAAAACCCCTCAACCCCTTTTTTTCCTGTGGACAGAACTCCTTCATTTGTTAACACAAGGCTTTTATTCTGAAATAGGTGCAGGACAGTGTTGTAGGACATGCAGTGACTTGCAGGGCTCCATGAATGATTGTGGATTATTACGTTTACAAATGATCACATTTTTTACCTTTCTCTGTCTAAAATAAATATAAATGACATTTCTGACATGAAATGGTCATTACATATGTATATGTAATGACCATTTATATACATATATATATATATATATATATTTATACATATATATATATATATATATATATATATACATATACATATATATATACATATATATATATATACATATATATATATACATATATATATATATACATATATATATATATATATATATACATATATATATATACATATATATATATATATATATATATATATATATATATATACATATATATACATATATACATATATATAATATATATATATACATATATATATATACATATATATATATATATATATATATATATATATATATATATATATATATATATATATATATACATATATATATATATATATATATATATATATATATATATATATATATATATATACATATATATATATATATATATATATATATATATATATATATATATATATATATATATATATATATATATATATATATATATATATATATATATATATATATATATATATATATATATATATATATATATATATATATATATATATATATATATATATATATATATATATATATATATATATATATATATATATATACATATATATATATATATATATATATATATACATATATATAATATACATATGTATATATAATATACATATGTACATATTATGTATATATAATATTATATATGTATATATAACATATGTATATATATATATACATATATACATGTATATATATATACATATGTACACATGTATATATATATATACACATATGTATATATATATACATATATATGTATATATACATGTATATATATATATACGTATATATACATGTGTATATATATATATATATATATATATATATATATATATATATATATATATATATATATATATATCAGAGCAGCTGATGTGAACACCGGAGGCATGAATCACGTAGCAGAGCGCTAACGCAGACGCCATGCATTCCTGCGGCGTCTGGTCTGGTCAAGGGCTAACAGATGGCCTGATGGCTGTCTGTGTTTCTGGATTATCTTCCTGTTGATTCATGAGGAACGTAAACTGGAACCTCACTTACCTGTCCGCCAGGAACCTTCCTGATGTCACAGCACAGGATTTCTCCAAAGTGGATCTCTGTCGATTCAAGTGGATCCACTGGGAGGTGAGCAAAAATCAACGGCTGACCTGATGAAACCAGACTAACCCAACTAAACCAGACTAACCAGACTAATCCAATTAAACCAACGTAACCAGAATAAACCAGACTAACCCAACTAAATCAGACTAACCAGAATAAACCAGACTAACCAGAATAAAGCAGACTAACCCAACTAAACCAGACTAACCAGAATAAAGCAGACTAACCCAACTAAACCAGACTAACCAGAATAAACCAGACAAACCAGACTAACCCAACTAAACCAGACTAACCAGACTAATCCAATTAAACAAGAGTAACCAGAATAAACCAGACTAACCCAACTAAATCAGACTAACCAGAATAAACCAGACTAACCCAACTAAACCAGACTAACCCAACTAAACCAGACTAACCAGAATAAAGCAGACTAACCCAACTAAACCAGACTAACCAGAATAAACCAGACAAACCACACTAACCCAACTAAACCAGACTAACCAGAATAAACCAGACTAACTCAACTAAACCAGACTAACCAGAATAAACCAGAATAACCCAACTAAACCAGACTAACCAGAATAAACCACACAAACCACACTAACTCATCTAAACCAGACTAACCCACCTAAACCAGACTAACCAGAATAAACCACACTAACCCAACTAAACCAGACTAACCCAACTAAACCAGACTAACCAGAATAAACCAGACTAATCCAACTAACCAGAGTAACCCAACTAAGCCAGACTAACCAGAATAAACCAGACTAACCTCACTAAACAGACAAATCTGATGAACCAGACAAACCCAACTAAACCAGACCAACCAGAATAAACCAGACTAACTCAACTAAACCAGACTAACCTAACTAAAGCAGACTAACCAGAATAAACCAGACAACTCTGATGAACCAGACTTACCTAACTAAACCAGACTAACCAGAATAAACCAGACTAACCAGAATAAACCAGACTAACCAGAATAAACCAGACAACTCTGACGGAAACAGACTAACCAGACTAACCTAACTTAACCAGAATAAACCAGACAATTCGGACGAAAACAGACTAACCAGACTAACCTAACTAAACCAGACTAACCAGAATAAACCAGACAAATCTGATGAACCAGACTAACCTAACTAAACCAGACAACTCTAATGAAAATAGACTAACCAGACTAACCCTACTAAACCAGACTGAAGTAACGAATATGAATAAACCAGACTATCCAGATTACTAACTTATCATAAACTAATCATAATTTTCAAACTGAGTAATCTGCTTAACTCAAGGATTTTGAATGATACTGTGAATTTATCTAGATTTAGCCAAGTAATCAGCTAATGTGAAAAAATATAAAGCATCAACTAATCTGACCAGTTGGACTAAACCCAACAACGTAAAAATATTTGACAAACCCAACAAAATCGTTGAAACGCCACAAAGCTGAATAAACCTGAAAACTTCACTGAAGCCGACTGTGACAGCCAAACTAACCCAGACGACCCTTTTGTCTCCATCTGAATCAAACCATTAAAATAGGTGTTATATCAACATAAATTCATGACACTAACTTTATTTTTACCACAAGAGGTAAAGTGCTACTTCACAACTTTTACAGAATACACACAAATATTATATATATTATATTATACTGGTATTATTTGATTTTTTTAAATCTGTAAATCTTTTACCATTAGTGTTTTAACTTCTGCAGGGCCGAAATGCTGAGGAGCAGGTGAAGATGATCCAGCAGGTGGTGATGTACAACAGCATGTTGCCACAGCAACAGAGAATCACCATCTCCGTGGAAATAGAGAAGACCAGAGAGCCGCTATATCAGCTGTTTCCTCACGGTGATGTGGTGCGAGTCTTAAGGCGAACACGACAGGTGTTCTCCTGCTTTTAGGTGTTCTCCTGCTTTCAGGTGTTCTCCTGCTTTCAGGTGTTCTCCTGCTTTCAGGTGTTCTCCTGCTTTCAGGTGTTCTCCTGCTTTCAGGTGTTCTCCTGCTTTCAGGTGTTCTTGTGTCCTCACATGCTCTTTTCTCTTCAGGTGTTCGTCAGTAAAGACGTGGCTCGTCACTTCGGCTTCCAGTCAGCTGAAGCTGCTCTGAAAGGACTTTACAGTCGGGTCAAACAGGGGTGAGTGGAGGTCAAAGCTCCGTGTTGCCCCTCCGTGTTGCCCCTCCGTGTTGCCCCTCCGTGTTCTGCAGTAGCCCAGAATGGCCAATCCAAACACTGGCTCTAGAGTGAACACATTACCTGAAGGCCTCCGTAGTCCTCTGACGCTTGAAGCTGTCAGGGAATGCTGGGGAATTAACAAAAGGGAAAGAGGAAAAGATAGAGATAGAGAGAGAGACAGAGAGAGACCCCAAACGCAGAGAACACACCAACAGACAGATTAACAAATAGGTTAACAGAATAGTTTAGCAATACAAAATAATAATAAACTGTAGCTCAAAATAAATACAACTAAACACAAGGAAAACCACAAGGAAACTAAATATACTGAAACTAGAGTTAACACAAAACCTAAAGTTCCATAAGAGACAAGAAGGGAACACAGTGACACACCAACACCGACACGTGAAACACAGGACAACAAGGAGTGCGAGGAATTACACAGGGAAACACTTACCAGAAACCAAGGAAAGACAAAGATACAAGGAGAGGAAGGGTGTCATGAAAAGTGAGGAAAAGAGGAAAGTCACGGTGGTAAAACATGGAGCACGGGGAGATCGTAGAAACTGAACAAATGAACCGACAAGAACAAAGGGGAAAGGGGTGGTTTAAATACTGAGGGTTATGACACACAGGTGGAAACAATCAGGGCGGAGCAGACAATCAAAAAAGGAGGGAAAACAGACAAAGACGGGAAGTAAAGTTGAAACAACAGAGACGTAAGACTTTCAAAATAAAACAGGAAATAACCACAGACAAGACACCAGGACAGGGAGTGAAACAAAAGATGATGCCAAGGGTGGGTGACAAGACAATACACTAGAATGCATATAATATAACTCAAAATAACAAAACAGAACCAGAATAATAAACTAATCGACAAAACTAACACTAAAAGTCCATAGTCATGACAGAAGCTGCAGTAAAGTGAGTTGCAGTGTCCCAAAGCCAGTAGTGATATTATGGTATGGATGGCGTTACCATGGTGTTGCACTCATGGTCCTGCAGTCCTGTGAAGGGAGGATCACTGTTGGTTACACCACTAGATGCCACCCGTCTGTCTCCCTCTCTAACCATCCTGTCTCTCTTTCTCTCTTACCCATCTGTCTCCCTCTCTTACCATCCTGTCTCTCTTTCTCTCTGACCCGTCTGTCTTCCTCTCTGACCATCCTGTCTCTCTTTCTCTGTGACCCGTCTGTCTCCCTCTCTGACCATCCTGTCTCTCTTTCTCTCTGACCCGTCTGTCTCCCTCTCTGACCATCCTGTCTCTCTTTCTCTCTTTCTCTCTGACCCTACTGTCTCCCTCTCTGACCATCCTGTCTCTCTTTCTCTCTGACCCGTCTGTCTCTCTCTGACCATCCTGTCTCTCTTTCTCTCTGACCCATCTGTCTCCCTCTCTGACCATCCTGTCTCTCTTTCTCTCTGACCCATCTGTCTCTCTCTGACCATCCTGTCTCTCTTTCTCTCTTACCCGTCTGTCTCCCTCTCTGACCATCCTGTCTCTCTTTCTCTCTGACCCATCTGTCTCTCTCTCTGACCCGTCTGTCTCTCTCTGGCCATCCTGTCTCTCTTTCTCTCTTACCCGTCTGTCTCCCTCTCTGACCATCCTGTCTCTCTTTCTCTCTGACCTGTCTGTCTCTCTCTCTGACCCGTCTGTCTCCCTCTCTAACCATCCTGTCTCTCTTTCTCTCTGACCCGTCTGTCTTCCTCTCTGACCATCCTGTCTCTCTTTCTCTGTGACCCGTCTGTCTCCCTCTCTGACCATCCTGTCTCTCTTTCTCTCTGACCCGTCTGTCTCCCTCTCTGACCATCCTGTCTCTCTTTCTCTCTGACCCATCTGTCTCTCTCTCTGACCCGTCTGTCTCTCTCTGGCCATCCTGTCTCTCTTTCTCTCTTACCCGTCTGTCTCCCTCTCTGACCATCCTGTCTCTCTTTCTCTCTGACCTGTCTGTCTCTCTCTCTTACCCATCTGTCTCCCTCTCTTACCATCCTGTCTCTCTTTCTCTCTGACCCATCTGTCTTCCTCTCTGACCATCCTGTCTCTCTTTCTCTGTGACCCGTCTGTCTCCCTCTCTGACCATCCTGTCTCTCTTTCTCTCTGACCCGTCTGTCTCCCTCTCTGACCATCCTGTCTCTCTTTCTCTCTGACCCATCTGTCTCTCTCTCTGACCATCCTGTCTCTCTTTCTCTCTGACCCTACTGTCTCCCTCTCTGACCATCCTGTCTCTCTTTCTCTCTGACCCGTCTGTCTCTCTCTGACCATCCTGTCTCTCTTTCTCTCTGACCCATCTGTCTCCCTCTCTGACCATCCTGTCTCTCTTTCTCTCTGACCCATCTGTCTCTCTCTGACCATCCTGTCTCTCTTTCTCTCTTACCCGTCTGTCTCCCTCTCTGACCATCCTGTCTCTCTTTCTCTCTGACCCATCTGTCTCTCTCTCTGACCCGTCTGTCTCTCTCTGGCCATCCTGTCTCTCTTTCTCTCTTACCCATCTGTCTCCCTCTCTGACCATCCTGTCTTTCTTTCTCTCTGACCTGTCTGTCTCTCTCTCTGACCCGTCTCTCCCTCTCTGACCATCCTGTCTCTCTTTCTCTCTTACCCATCTGTCTCCCTCTCTGACCATCCTGTCTTTCTTTCTCTCTGACCCGTCTGTCTCTCTCTCTGACCATCCTGTCTCTCTCTCTGACCTTCCTGTCTCTCTTTCTCTCTGACCCGTCTGTCTCCCTCTCTGACCATCCTGTCTCTCTTTCTCTCTGACCTGTCTGTCTCTCTCTCTGACCTGTCTGTCTCCCTCTATGACCATCCTGTCTCTCTTTCTCTCTTACCCGTCTGTCTCTCTCTCTGACCTTCCTGTCTCTCTTTCTCTCTGACCCATCTCTCTTGCTCTCTGACCCGTCTGTCTCTCTCTCTGACCCATCTGTCTCTCTCTGACCCATCTGTCTCTCTCTCTGACCCATCTGTCTCTCTTTCTCTGACCATCCTGTCTCTCTTTCTCTCTGACCCGTCTGTCTCTCTCTGACCATCCTGTCTCTCTTTCTCTCTTACCCGTCTGTCTCCCTCTCTGATCATCCTGTCTCTCTTTCTCTCTGACCTGTCTGTCTCTCTCTCTGACCCGTCTGTCTCCCTCTCTGACCTTCCTGTCTCTCTTTCTCTCTGACCTGTCTGTCTCTCTCTCTGACCCATCTGTCTCCCTCTCTGACCATCCTGTCTCTCTTTCTCTCTGACCCGTCTGTCTCCCTCTCTGACCATCCTGTCTCTCTTTCTCTCTGACCATCCTGTCTCTCGTTCTTTCTGACCTGTCTGTCTCTCTCTCTGACCCATCTGTCTCCCTCTCTGACCATCCTGTCTCTCTTTCTCTCTTACCCGTCTGTCTCCCTCTCTGACCATCCTGTCTCTCTTTCTCTGACCCGTCTGTCTCTCTCTCTCTGACCCGTCTGTCTCTCTCTGACCCATCTGTCTCTCTCTCTGACCTTCCTGTCTCTCTTTCTCTCTGACCCATCTCTCTTGCTCTCTGACCCGTCTGTCTCTCTCTCTCTGACCCGTCTGTCTCTCTCTCTCTGACCCGTCTGTCTCTCTCTGACCCGTCTGTCTCTCTCTCTCTGACCCGTCTGTCTCTCTCTGACCCGTCTGTCTCTCTCTCTGACCCGTCTGTCTCTCTTTCTCTCTCTGACCCGTCTGTCTCTCTCTCTCTCTGACCCGTCTTCTCTCTCTCTACCTTCTCTCTCTCTCTGTGACCCGTCTGACTCACTCTCTGTGACCCGTCTGACTCACTCTCTGTGACCCGTCTGTCTCTCTCTCTGACCCGTCTGTCTCTTTCTCTTACCCGTCTCTCTCTCTCTCTCTGACCTGTCTGTCTCTCTCTCTGACCTGGTTCTGTCTCAGGGCTGTCCTGGTATGTGCCTGGGCAGAAAAAGGTGCGGATGCTTTGGGTCCTGACGGCGTGGTCCTTCATTCAGACGCTTTTCCTCCTGAAACGCTCGTCGATACTCTTGGAGCCGGAGACACTTTCAACTCTGCCGTCATCTACACACTGTCCAACGGTGAGACGTTACACTGTCCAACGGTGAGACATTACGGTGAGATGTTACACTGTCCAACGGTGAGACGTTTCACTGTCCAACGGTGAGACATTACACTGTCCAACACCACACAGAATCAGTTTTGGAAATAAAATGTTTTTATTATCATTAATACAGACACCAAATATTATTGGTCTATGGTTTGTCCCTTTCTATGGAAAGGGACAAACAAGCTCCACTTCCTGGTCAAAGTGGACAGATTTTGGTCTCAGCAGGGAGGATCTTTGCTGATGTAGTTTCACACTCCTCCTCACTCTTCATTTTTTGGTTTTCACTGCTCTCAGATCAGATTCTGATCTTAGAAATCTGTTCCTGGAAGCTGTCAGATGTGGATTTGCAGACTGAATTCAGATCAGATTTGTCTGTCTATATTTTACTTAAATAATTAAGTACATTTTCCATCCTCAGGTGGGACTTTGCAGGACGCGTTGACCTTTGGCTGCAGAGTTGCTGGCAGGAAGTGCGGTTTGCAAGGTTACGATGGCATCGCCAAAATGTTTGACGACTGAAGAATTTCAAACTGACTGTGGTTGCAGTCTGAGTTTGCTCATACAGTAAATAAAACACACATTTTTATTTTTTATGTCTGAAATAAAAACAAACTGATGAATTTTTTCAGCACTTTATTATAATTCTATTTAATTATCAGTTTGAAAAGTGAAGTTGTCTGAGCTGCATGTTTACAGCTGATAATTCACTCTTCGTAACTAAATAATTAACGTAGCAATAGACACATTTTTTTGCTTTAAAGGTAGGGTCAGTAATTTTGAGACACTAGCAGGAGTACACTAGATTGCAGCCCATAAAAACCTAGCCCAGTGCTGCCAATTCTTTTCTAATGTAGCAGCTTGCTGCACTAGGCCCAAAGGTCCCTAAAACCAGTCCATCCCAAAGTTAGGGTTAGAGTTAGGGTTAGAGTTAGGGTTAGGGTTGGGGTTAGGGTTGGGGTTAGGGTTGGGGTTAGGGTTAGGGTAAGGGTTAGGGTTAGGGTCAGGGTCAGGGTTAGGGTTAGGGTTAGGGTCTGGGGTCAGGGTAGGGTCCGGGGTTAGGGTGAGTGGTAGGGGTTAGGGTGAGGATTAGGGTTAGGGTAAGGGTCCGGGGTTCGGGTAGGGGTGGGGGTGAGGTAAAGGGTAAAGGTGGGAGAGGGTGTAGGGTCAGGGTCGAGGTCAGGGTAGGAGTTAGGGTTAGGGTTAGGGTAGGGGTAGGGTCGAGGTAGAGGAGTGGTTGTGTGCGGGGTGAATGTGTACTGAATGAATTAATGATGAATTTATAACTGTAGTTGATGGCACCAATGGTGAAAGATCCGTTGGGCCGTGGAGGATGTCCAGTGTAGGTTGTCTGATTCTGTGATGAAGGTGTCTTGTGGTATGGCTGTCAGGAAGGAGTAGTGGGTGGTAATGAAGTGATTGAGATATGTTAAGTTGTCCTGTTGTAAGGTGGTGAGGTGGGGGGAGAAGTTGAGGAGAGGAAAGTAGATGTCTGCGTTGGGAAAGGTCAGTCTCGTCTGTCTGTGGAGTTGTGCAAGTTGTTTGGCAGAGGTTTTCCTGGGGTCTCGGTCCCTGTTGTTGAGGCCTATTGACAAGATGACGATTTCGGTGCGGGGGTTTGGCACGGTTTTAAGGCACACTTGTAAGAAATGATATAGAGTGGCTCCCGGGTAGCTGTCTAATTGAATATGGGAGTGGCTGTGGGCCGGGATCCTGCCGACATTGGAGTCCCCTAGGACCACTACCGGCTTGCGTGGTCTGAAGGACCAATCCCGTATCAACCTGTGAGGTCTGGCAAGGTGGTATGTGGGTTTGAAGGTGGTGGAGGCGATGGGTGCAGTGGAGGATGGGGAATGTATGGAAGCGGGGGAGGGGTGGGGGGGGGCCAGGTGCGGGGGTGTCCAAAGGCAGGTGTGAGGGTGGATTGGTGTCCGGGCCGACCTGTTCCAGAGACGCGACCCCATGGGGATGTGTTAGGGAGGGTTCAGAATGGGCTTCACAAGTGGCATTGTTAGCCTTAATTGGCCCGCTCATCATGTGGGTACCCTCCCGTGTGTTTGCAAATGGGGTTCGCGTCCCCGGTAGGCCGGTCCGGTCAGTAGCGCCGTCTGTGGGGGTGGGAGAGAGCGGAGATATGCTGTCATGAAGGGGAACTGAGACATTGGTGTGTTGAGGTGTGGCGAGTGGTGAGGGGTCCGAGTTATAGAGGTGGATGGGATGGTGTGTTGCCGGTGCATGGACCTGGGCAGAAATGAATTGGATGTTGGTCGTGGTGGTGGATAGTGTGTGAGAGAGTGGGGGTGGAGTATCATATGATGGTGTGGGTGGGTCCGATGGCGGGGTAGAGAACGGCGAGGACGACGATGGGACTGATGTTGTGGGGGGAGCCGATTCCGGGGAAGAGAACGGCGAAAGCGACGGTGGGACTATTGTATATGGCTGGGTGCTAGAAGGAACTGGGGAGAGTTGTAGGGCCGCTGAGTCTGGGTCAGTATCCTGGGTGACCGTATTAGGGTCCCATGAAACCTTCTTAATTCTGGGTGGGAGTGGGGTGGAGTGGCGAAGTGGTGATGTGGATGTAGCCGGTAGTGGTGGGGACTCCTCCTCAGCAGGTAACTCTGTGATGGGGGGCAGAGAGCTGCACAATGGTGGGGTTATACGGGGGGAGGAGGAGGGGGGAGGAGTGGTATGGAGGCTAGGTGGGGTGTTGAGCGGGTGTATGTGTAGGATGTTTTCTATGGTGGTTAGTGTGTGTGGTGTGAGTCTGGTACCGTAGCGCTTACGAGCCCAACCGGTGGCTATCTGTAGTGCTATGGGGTTGGGGTTGGGGTTAGTGGTGGTATGTATGGTGGCTTGGTAATGTTCCTGTAAAATGATCATGGTGTTATGCATCCAGTTTATTGTGTTGGTGTGTATTTTCTGTCGGGTATGTTCTGAGGGTGTAGAGGGTTTAATAAAGTCTGTGAGTCTGATGACTTGTCTTGTCATACCGGGTGGGAATGTGTGTGTGGCGATGGAATTGTCTATGATCTGTTTGTGATGTATGGCCTGTATCAGTTTGAAGTATGACTTGCTGGTTGCCCTGGTTTCTGGGTCTGGTGGATGGGTGAGTGGCGGAGCGTATTGTGGAGTTGTGGTAGCGGGAGTATGTGTATTGCGGTGTAAGGCTGATGTTCTAGGCTGTACACGGATGGACAAAAGTGATGGTGGTGGTGTGGTGGATGTCTGTGTATGTGTGGGTTGCCATACAGACCCTCTGTTACTCAAAGGCATGGCCTTCTCCCTAGAAGAAAACATCTTCAGCTGCCTGGTGTGTGGGGTCCTTACCCATGGGCCGCTGGATGGTGTTGGTGCTCCTGGTCTTGTTCCTATCGGCATCCTGTGGTTAGGGTGAGCCTGCGTGGAGAAGCTTGGAGCAAGAGGTATTGGTAATAGTCCACATGGAACTTTCGATCCAGAGTCCACTTGTAGGAGAGAGGAGATAATCTCCTCAGCAGTCGGGGAGAACCCCACACAAACGGCTAAAATATAAACTTTATTAATTGGTAGATAAAAGCCGTTAAAAACACTTAAAACCAAGAGGTTTATTAAAATTTGTTAAAAGATAAAAGGGTAAAAGGTTACATGCTGTGAGTAAAAAGCCCTGACGTTTCGCAACAAGGTTGCTTCTTCAGAGGGTCAAGAGGGCTGTATGGCAACCCGGCCAGTATTTGAGTGTTCCAGGGAGGAAGTGAGGGTGGGTCCTTCCTGGAAGGCTCAGTTGGCCAATGGGTGCGTAGGTGGGGTGTGTGGTGGGTACTGATTGGAGGAGAGGAGTTTGAATTTTGGAGGGAACTGGGCAATTTTGGAGGGAAACGGGTGGTGGTCCGTGATTGGTCCTACTGTGGGAGGAGGGGCCGAATTGGGAAGGAGAAGAGGTGATGATGAGGGGTATGGGTTGGAAATGCAGATCCCAAGGCCAAGTAGGCATATAGTGTAGTGGTGAAGCCACGGTCCATGACCTGGTCACTGCGGGTTCAAGTCCCCGAATGGGCGACTCTCCGCCACAGAGTTTTGAACCGGTGTAGTGTGATGGGGGATCAGTGGCACTGGCTGGGTTAGGGTTGGGTTAGGGTTGGGGTTGGGTGTTCTGGGGTCCAGGTTATTTTGCACTGGCCTACTGATCCCCAGGTGCAAATGGGTGTAAGTGAGTGTGTGTGTGTGTGTGTGTACTGGATGCATATACACCTATGGGTGAGAGGGGAAGGAGCAGCTTTCTGGCCCGGAGGACCCGGGTTCAGAAGGTCAGAGGATTGTGGTCTGTAAAAACCACTGTTGGTCCTCCTGCTCCCAAATACACATCAAAATGTTGGAGGGCCCAAATGAGGGACAAAGTTTCCTTTTCGATTGTAGAATAGTTCCTCTGATAACTGTTAAACTTCTTTGAAAAGAAGCTGACAGGCCTAATCAAACCCTGGTCGTCTCTCTGGAGCAAAACAGCACCTGCTCCCACCTGGCTGGCATCTACCTGCAGCGTGAACGCTCGATCAAAACAGGGAGCCGCCAGAACTGGAGAGGAGCACAAAAGCGTTTTGACAGTATCAAAAGCTCTCTGACAATGAGACGACCAATCAAATTTTGCGTTCTTCTTAAGCAGTTCAGTCAGGGGAAACACAATGGTGGAGAAGTTTTTACAAAAAATCCTGTAGTAACCCACTAAACCCATAAACCTTTGGAGTTCCTTCTTTGTTGTGGGTTCTGGATATGCTTGTATTGCAGTGACCTTGGCCTGGACCGGAGCAACACAACCTTGTCCCACCACTCGACCAAGATATGTCACTGTGGCTCTTGCAAACTGTCACAACATCTAGGACTTAGGTTTTGTCTGTCTTCTGTGTTGCATGCTGCACTTCCTGTTTTATTTTGATATCCTAATAGTTCCTCTCGTTTCAGATCACCTCATTTCCTGCCCCGCATGTTTCCAGCCTGCACCTTTAGAGCACCTCCCTGTGACCCAGTTTCCATCACCATTCACCTGTGTCTGATTGTCCTCCCTCTGCCCTGATTGTGTCCACCTGTGAATAGTTAATCACTCCCTCCATGAGTATTTAATGCGTGCTTCCCCTCCGCTCTGTGCCAGATCGTCTTTGTTCCTAGTGAGAAAGTCATCCCGCGTACTTCATAGTGTAAGACTCCTCTGTGTATGAATCTCTGCCTGATTTTTGACTTCGCCCCTTGCCTCGCGTTTTTGGACCTGTTTGCTTCGTTGACTGACCACCAGTGTACCGAACCTTTGATTCTGATTAAAGACTGTTCCCTTTTGACACCTGTTTTTTGAGTCGTGCTATTGAGTCCTGTCCAGGCTGACTTGAGCTTGATACAAACTCAGATTTAGCCAAATTAATGGTGAGCTTTGCTTCAGCCAAACGGTCAAACAACGCACGGATGCGCTGAAGATGAGCGTACCAGGTGTCACTGTAAATGACCTAATCATCTAGATACACAGCACAACCTTTTAATCCAGACACAACCTTATTCATCAAACGCTGAAATGTTGCAGGGGCATTTTTCAACCCAAATGGCATTACCTTGTAAGAATACAGGCCAGATGGTGTGATAAAGGCAGATATCTCCTGTGCCCGTTTTGACAAAGGTACTTGCCAATACCCTTTTAGCAAATCAAATTTGCTAACAAACTTTGCTGACCCAACCTGATCTATGCAATCCTCCATGTGAGGTAGAGGAAAGGAGTCTGATTTTGTCACAGAGTTCACTTTTCTCATATCAGTGCAGAATCGAGGCGTTCCATCCTGTTTGGGCACCAAAATGCATGGAGAAGCCCAACTAGACGAGGACGGCACAGCAATATCATTCTGAAGCATGTATTCAACCTCAGCATCCAAATACTCACATTTAGCTGGTGACAAGCGGTAAAAATGTTGTTTAATTGGCCTTGCATCACCAACATCAATATCATGCTCAGCCCAGTAAGTTTGTGAAGGAACATCCCCAAACAAACAAGGATACTTGTGCACCAAATCTGACAGTTGTTCCCGTTGTGAGTCAGACAGATGAGCAAGCACTTTGTCCAAATTACACAGTGCATCAGAATTCCTCAGACGTCCATATAACATGCCATCATCTGGCTCTGGCACACCATCACCCTCCTGCACTGAAACCTCCGATGTCACAGCAAGAACTGGATGCACATCAGCCTTAACCTGACCCGGGCCTGTCTCAATTACACGCCTATAGTAGGGTTTCAGGAGATTGACATGACAAAGACGTTTGGTTTTCCTTCGATCTGGTGTGGCAATGACATAATTTAAATCAGATATCTTCTCAATGACCGTATAAGAACCCATGAATTTGGCCTGAAATGGCGAACCAACAATGGGCACAAGTGCTACGACTTGGTCTCCTGGACTGAATTCCTGTCGTTCTGCACGACAGTCATACACCTGCTTCATCTTATTTTGAGACCTGCCCAGCTTTTCCTGTGCCATAAGGCCAGCAACAAACAATCTATGTCTGAACCCATTTACGTAATCAATTAGGTTCCTTGGTGGTTCAGTGCCAATACACCCTTCTTTTAAAACCGCCAAGGGACCACGGACAGAATGTCCAAAGACCAACTCATTAGGGCTGAACCCTATACTTTCTTGTACAGCTTCCCTCGCTGCCAACATCAGCCATGGAAGCCCTTCCTCCCAGTCTCTATCTAACTCTGTACAATATGACCGCAGCAGAGACTTCAGAGTCTGATGGAACCTTTCCAAGGCCCCCTGGCTTTGTGTATGATAAGCTGAAGATTGGTTTTGTTTAATGTGCAACAGCTTCAGCACTTGCCCAAACATATGGCATGAAAAATTTGACCCTTGATCACTCTGGATCACCTTAGGGATACCAAATATGGAAATAAACTGTGTCAAAGCCTTCACTACTGCCTTGGTCGTCATCGACCGTAAAGGATAGGCAGCCGGATATCTGGTGGTTTGACACATTACTGTGAGAAGATACTTACAACCAGACTTGGAACAAGGCAATGGACCTACACAGTCTACAATGAGGTGTGAGAATGGTTCACTCACCGCTGGGATTGGCTGCAGTGGTGCAGGCTTGATCCTCTGGTTGGGTTTTCCTGTTAGCTGGCATACCTGACAGGTTTTAATGTAAGAAGAGACATCCTTTTTTATACCAGGCCAAAAGAAATGTTTAAGGATGTTCAAGTAAGTTTTCCGGACACCATAATGCCCACAATCGTCATGTGCCACCTTTAAGACAAGGGAACGAAACTTTGCTGGCACCACCATCTGGAAAACATCATCTTTCACACCCTTTTCCACTATAGGGACCCATTTCCTGAACAACAATTCATTGTTCAAGAAGTATCCATTAGCAACACTATTTATGTCAGACACCGGCAAAACCCGTTGAAATATTTCTTTCAAAGAGGAATCGTTCCGCTGCTCCTGCAACACCTCCTTGTGAGAGAGTGACACCGGAAATTCAGACAGAGCTGGGACATTCAAGACCACTTCACCACTATTGTCATCCAGTGAAACATCAGGCCCTGATTTGCTCATGGAGCGTGTGACAACACAGGATGATACCACTTCAGGTAACGCCCTGGAGCTTTCATCAGAACCACAATCAGCTGTATAAGCTGCAACAACAGGTGCAGGGGGAGCATCATGCCAAACTTTGCCTCCAGCCAAGCCATTGCCCAAAATGAAATGAACACCTTCAATAGGCAATGCTGGACGTACACCAACAGTGACCTCAACATTAACCAATTCACAGTTGAGGACCATCCTGTGTAAAGGAACTGGGAGGATTTTCAGGCCCATCCCACGACTGAGAACACTATTCCCCGTGTCAGTCTCTTCTGACAAAGGCAAAACTGAATCAACAATATATGAGTCATAGGCCCCTGTGTCCCGTAAAATAGTTATGGGGACTTTCACCTCACTACCCACAAGCAATACAAACCCATGTCGTATAAAAGGAGCATAGGACGCTAAAACCTCGTTCTCACAGGAAGAACTCTGCTCGGTATCAATACCATGGTTAAGAGAGGCAGCGAACGCAGCAGGTTTCGCATTAGGTATTTTTACTTTGGTTTTATTTTGAAGTAAAGGACAATTTGCCTTCCAGTGTCCTTTCTCTCGACAGTAATTACAAGCATCACTATTTAAGTTACCACTTGTTACAAATTTAGGTTTTAAAGAACCCATTGTCCTTGAACGCATCTCCAGAGACGCCAATTCATGTTTCATGTTATCGTGTTGCAGCTGCAACATTAGGAGCTCTTTCTGCTGTTCAAAATTTAAATTCTGAGTCTGAATGTCAACAGCAGGAGGAAGTGGAGAAGGCTGCTCATCAGCCATAATTCCTAAATTAATTAGTTCAGATTTTATCGACGCTTTAATGTTTTCTTTAATGCGTTTGTCACCGACAACGCTAACAGAATAATGCTCCGCAATTAAGAGCAACTGCTCTTTTGTGCAGCTCTCCAGGTACTCTGGAGACGGCGCAGCTACAAACGCCTCAACCCCAGACATTAACACCAAACAAAAGAGGCAACACGTTAAATTCACTTTTACGCACTTTTACGCACGGAGTCACGCCAGACAGACACCGCAATGGTTACTCTGGCGCACACACAGAGGAGTATTCCCCAAGTCGGTTTCGAGTTTCTTCTTTCTTTCAGGTTCGACAGAATTTAACACAAGTCAAGTGCATTTCACTTTTGGATTAAATGACCTTGCATCTGTGGTACAGCTGGGGACAATGAGCAGCCCTTGTGGTTCAGAGTTTATGATGAAAACTGTTTTTTTGAGGAGAGTCGCTCACCTATAGTATACTACAGACTCAAACACCAACTCTGATTCTTTGGTCATTGAATGAATCAATGAACAACATCAGGTTTCAGATTAATAATGTCATTTATTGATCACTGGGACAGATTTTATTCTCATAAGGTAAAACTAAAATACAGCAATCAACTCATCTTAACAAGATATTATTTCATTTAAATTCACTGCATCACACAGTTAATTTATTAGCAGCTTTTTCACTACTGTGAGAATACCAAATTCAACTCCAAACACTGATCTCAGTGATGAACACCTAGTAGTAAATATGAGGGTGGGTAGAAATATAAATAGGCAGGTTTTGTTACGTACAGATCTAGCTTAGTAGATTTAAGGCATTTTATTACTGTCCCCCGTTTACTGGGTTTCCACAGTTTCCACTACCACTACTCCGGTTGTTCTGCCATCTGCTATTTCTGGTGGGGATAGCTGCTGTAAGCTTTTTTTGGTGAGTTTACTCCAAATGCCTCCATAAAAATGGTCTCTGGTAAGCAGTCATGCAGTTTAGATGTCTAAAGCTTTTACTGTGAAAGGTAAGAATGGAAGCAGCGTAGCTGTAATGTGCTGCCGTTGACTATGTGAGGCCATAAAGAGTTTGTCATCTTAGTTCAGACGTGTTATTATTTTATTTTATTTTATGAGGTCGTGACCCGGAGGGCAGACCGAACTGCGATGTGAAAGCAAAGCTTATAGGGAACCAGTCCAAACACCAGTGGTGTCATTCTTCTTTAGCCATTACTTTGTGCAGTCAACATCTACTTCATGATGATATGTTAAAGGTAGCATTGGTAGTGTTCAAATAAATGTTGTTATATTTGTTAAAATGCTCATTACATCCCAACAGTAGCTAAAGGGCCAGTGTGTAGGATCTGGCAGGATTTAGTGGTGAGCTTTGGATACAACAACCAACTGACACCTCGCTGTGTGCCAAACGTATTGGAGAGCTGGTCGACGCAAAAATGGTCCTCTATAAAACCATCTGCAGCAGAGCCAGCGCCTATAGGGGGGGGTGAGTGGTGAAGCAGGAGAGAGGGAGCGGTGGTGACGGGAGTCAGCAACGTTATCGACTTTGGTCTAAGCTGGAAAGTTAACAGAGTTTGGTTTGTACGTCCTGGGCTACTGTTGAACCATGTCAGACTCCATGAAGAGGGGAATCGGCTCATTCTAAGGTAACAAATAATCAACCATTCTTACTTTCAGGTGATCACACACGAAAGAAAACATACTTATTAATATTATGCTCTATTTCTGGATCCCCCCCCCACCCATTCTTACACACTGGTCCTTTAATAAATCAAATGCTCAAACAAAAAATAAAAAAAAAAATGTGGCAACTGGCTGTCACAGGGCTGTAATAAGCCTGTTCAATCAATCAATTGATCGGGGCCCAATGAAACGTCTGCCTGCTTGTCCATCTACCTTCCTGAGCGGGCCAATTAAGGCTAACAATGCCACTTGTGAAGCCCATTCTGAACCCTCCCTAACACATCCCCATGGGGTCGCGTCTCTGGAACAGGTCGGCCCGGACACCAATCCACCCTCACACCTGCCTTTGGACACCCCCGCACCTGGCCCCCCCCCACCCCTCCCCCGCTTCCATACATTCCCCATCCTCCACTGCACCCATCGCCTCCACCACCTTCAAACCCACATACCACCTTGCCAGACCTCACAGGTTGATACGGGATTGGTCCTTCAGACCACGCAAGCCGGTAGTGGTCCTAGGGGACTCCAATGTCGGCAGGATCCCGGCCCACAGCCACTCCCATATTCAATTAGACAGCTACCCGGGAGCCACTCTATATCATTTCTTACAAGTGTGCCTTAAAACCGTGCCAAACCCCCGCACCGAAATCGTCATCTTGTCAATAGGCCTCAACAACAGGGACCGAGACCCCAGGAAAACCTCTGCCAAACAACTTGCACAACTCCACAGACAGACGAGACTGACCTTTCCCAACGCAGACATCTACTTTCCTCTCCTCAACTTCTCCCCCCACCTCACCACCTTACAACAGGACAACTTAACATATCTCAATCACTTCATTACCACCCACTACTCCTTCCTGACAGCCATACCACAAGACACCTTCATCACAGAATCAGACAACCTACACTGGACATCCTCCACGGCCCAACGGATCTTTCACCATTGGTGCCATCAACTACAGTTATAAATTCATCATTAATTCATTCAGTACACATTCACCCCGCACACGACCACTCCTCTACCTCGACCCTACCCCTACCCTAACCCTAACCCTAACCCTAACTCCTACCCTGACCTCGACCCTGACCCTACACCCTCTCCCACCTTTACCCTTTACCTCACCCCCACCCCTACCCGAACCCCGGACCCTTACCCTAACCCTAATCCTCACCCTAACCCCTACCACTCACCCTAACCCCGGACCCTACCCTGACCCCAGACCCTAACCCTAACCCTAACCCTGACCCTGACCCTAACCCTAACCCTTACCCTAACCCTAACCCTAACCCTAACCCCAACCCTGTCTCTCTCCCCTACCCCAACCCCTACCCTTACCCCGACCCTAACCCTCACCCATACCCTTACCCTAACCCTAACCTGAACCCCAACCCCCACTCCCCAACCCCCCTACCCTATCCCTCACCCTCCCTACTCCCTAACCCCTACCCTGACTCGGACCCCTACCAGACTGCCATCTCCACCAGCTCACCATCCCCACACCCATTCCGGCTCATCCCCTTCACCGCGGCCACCTGGGCCCCACCGGAGTCTACCACCATCAGCCAATAAAAACTTTTACCCACTGTGTGTGCTCCTTTTACTGTCACTCTCTTTCTATTGTTTTTTAATATATATTTTTATCCTATTAATCTGTGGTTTTATTTATTCATTCATTTTTCCATTTATTTGTTTTACTATTTTATATACTCATATATACATGCAATATGAGGGTACGGGGACATGACCACCCTCCACATGCCTATTCTTACTAACACTTGTTTTTTATTCCTTTTATTCCTTCACTGCTTTTACTTTTCCCTCCCCAGAGCACCCCAGTCATTAGACAATAATCAAAATAAGTGTAGACTCCAACCCAGGTGGCAGCTCTGCTCCCTGTTGTTCGAGGTCCTGGGATGCTGCCCGGGCCGGGATCTGAACCCGGGTCCTCCGGGCCAGAGAGCTGCTCCTTCCCCTCTCACCCATAGGTGTATATGCATCCAGTACACACACACACACACACACACACACTCACTTACACCCATTTGCACTGGGGGATCAGTAGGCCAGTGCAAAATTAACTGAACCCCAGAATACCCAACCCCAACCCTAACCCAACCCTACCCTTACCCCAGACCCTAACCCTAACCCTAATCCCTGCCCCAACCCTAACCCTAACCCTAACCCTAACCTGTCCCTCCCCAACCCTAACCCCTACCCTTACCCCAACCCTAACCCTAACCCTAACCCTAACCCCAACCCTGTCTCTCTCCCCTACCCCAACCCCTACCCTTACCCCGACCCTAACCCTCACCCTTACCCTAACCCTAACCTGAACCCCAACCCCCACTCCCCAACCCCCCTACCCTATCCCTCACCCTCCCTACTCCCCAACCCCTACCCTGACTCGGACCCCTACCAGACTGCCATCTCCACCAGCTCACCATCCCCACACCCATTCCGGCTCATCCCCTTCACCGCGGCCACCTGGGCCCCACCGGAGTCTACCACCATCAGCCAATAAAAACTTTTACCCACTGTGTGTGCTCCTTTTACTGTCACTTTCTTTCTATCGTTTTTTAATATATATTTTTATCCTATTAATCTGTGGTTTTATTTATTCATTCATTTTTCCATTTATTTGTTTTACTATTTTATATACACTCATATATACATTTATTATGAGGGTATGGGGACATGACCACCCTCTACATGCCTATTCTTACCAACACTTGTTTTTTATTCCTTTTATTCCTTCACTGCTTTAACTTTTCCCTCCCCAGAGCACCCCAGTCATTAGACAATAATTAAAATAAGTGTAGACTCCCGCCCAGGTGGCAGCTCTGCTCCCCGTTGTTCGAGGTCCTGGGATGCTGCCTGGGCCGGGATCTGAAACCGGGTCCTCCGGGGCAGAGAGCTGCTCCTTCCCCTCTCACCCATAGGTGTATATGCATCCAGTACACACACACACATACTCACTTACACCCATTTGCACCGGGGGATCAGTAGGCCAGTGCAAAATTACCTGAACCCCAGAATACCGAACCCTAACCCCCCCCCTACCCCTAACCCTAACCCCACAGTCAGAGAGGCATCTAACCCTAACCCTAACCCTTCTTTAAAACACCAGGATTCCTGCCCAGGTGGTGTCTCTCCTGCCCGCTGGTCCGCGATCTTTGCCCGGGCCGGGACTTGAACCCGGGTCTCCCGGGGCGAAGAGCTGCTCCTTCCCCTCTCCACCACAGTCCCTCACACCACATCATAGGGTCTACATACCTACTCACCACTTCCCGGCATGGATGGATCAGTAGGCCAGTGCAATAGAGCCAAAAACAGGACCTACCTAACCACAACCCTAACCCTAACCCTAACCCCTAACCCTAACCCTAACCCTAAACCCTAACCCTAACCCTAACCCTAACCCCGGACCCTACCCTGACCCCAGACCCTAACCCTAACCCTAACCCCTGCCCCAACCCTAACCCTAACCCGTCCCTCCCCAACCCTAACCCCTACCCTTACCCCGACCCCGACCCTAACCCTAACCCTAACCCTAACCCCTGCCCCAAGCCCTAACCCTAACCCCAACCCTGTCTCTCTCCCCTACCCCAACCCCTACCCTTACCCCGACCCTAACCCTAACCCTCACCCTTACCCTAACCCTAACCCTAACCTGAACCCCAACCCCCACCCCCCAACCCCCCTACCCTATCCCTCACCCTCCCTACTCCCTAACCCCTACCCTGACTCGGACCCCTACCAGACTGCCATCTCCACCAGCTCACTAGACCTACACCCATTCCGGCTCATCCCCTTCACCGCGGCCACCTGGGCCCCACCGGAGTCTACCACCATCAGTGAATAAAAACTTTTACCCACTGTGTGTGCTCCTTTTACTGTCACTTTCTTTCTATCGTTTTTTAATATATATTTTTATCATATTAATCTGTGGTTTTATTTATTCATTCATCTTCCCGTTATTTGTTTTACTATTTTATATACTCTTATATATACATGCAATATGAGGGTACGGGGACATGACCACCCTCCACATGCCTACTCCTACTAACACTTGTTTTTTTTTATTCCTTTTATTCCTTCACTGCTTTTACTTTTCCCTCCCCAGAGCACCCCAGTCATTAGACAATAATCAAAATAAGTGGACTCCAACCCAGGTGGCAGCTCTGCTCCCTGTTGTTCGAGGTCCTGGGATGCTGCCCGGGCCGGGATCTGAACCCGGGTCCTCCGGGGCAGAGAGCTGCTCCTTTCCCTCTCACCCATAGGTGTATATGCATCCAGTACACACACACACACTCACTTACACCCATTTGCACCGGGGGATCAGTAGGCCAGTGCAAAATTAACTGAACCCCAGAATACCCAACCCCAACCCTAACCCAACCCTAACCCTAACCCTAACCCCAACCCCTAACCCTAACCCTAACCCCCTACCTTAACCCTAACCCTGACCGCAACCCTAGCCCCTGCCCTGACCCTAACATGACCAGTTCAGAACCTCTCCTTTTCCCTTTCCCCCCCCCCGTCTGGTGTCGATTCTATATTTGTTGTGCTTTTATTTGTTTTATTGTATTTTATTTATATTAATTACCAATTGAATGAATTTTATCAGCTTTTACTTTATACTCACCAGAGGCCTTTCTTGCATGCCATTTCACCCGGGGACTCTGCATGCTGCCTTGAGCTTGAATTCCATTTATCCACTCCCTTATTTATTTCCCTTCTCTTTTTCACTGCATGCTTTGGTTATGGATTTTAGCCTCATATCGGGGCACTGCATGAGACCCTTTTAGCACTTATATATCTCTTTTATTGCTTTTGATGTGTTTTTGTGGCGTCTTGTATATTGTGTTCCCCCCCCCCCCATTTTTTCTCCACACACTTCCCATACACCACCTGGTCACCCTCATTCCCCATGGCCAGCATACCTGACCTTGGGGTACTTGGAGCCTGCGCGCGCGGTAGGTAGTGGGGTGGCGGCTCCCTCACCCCCCGCCCGGTCCCTTCTGTGGGGGACGGCAACAATTTTAGCACTTTTTATTGCACTTATCTATTTACCTACTCATGCACTTATTTATTGGCGTGTGTGTTTTTTATTGCTTTTTCTGGAGGTAGCATGTCAGGCCTCCTTTTGTTGCCTCAGTCCCCCCCTGCACTTATGGGGCGGGGCCGCCGCCCCCCTGCTCCGGTGCGGGCTCCCTGCGCCCCCCTCCTGTCCAGGGCTTCCATCCTGACGGTGACGTCTCTGCTCACTGGTCCCCAGTTAGGGTCCTGGTCTTCACCCCCTGCATGAGCCGGGATCCCTACCCGGACCCACCGGGTCGGAGAGCTGCTTCCCCCACCCCCTTCTCCCTCTCCCCTTCCTCTTTTTTGTCCCCCCCAGCTATACAGCTGCCACACCCAGACCTTCATTCACTGCCCTACACCACCACCCACGGATCAGTAGGCCAGTGCACACAAAACGAAACCCGCAATTCCTAACCCCAACCCGAACCCCAACCCTAACCTAGCCAGTGCCACTGATCCACCCATCCACCTACCCAACATAAAACATGTTGCACCCACGGGGACTTGAACCTGGGCCCACCGGTTGCTGGACCTCTGCTTTGCCACCACACTATCCAGCCTTGTGACACACCAGCTAGAATGACATACCCTTATCCCTCCTACCCACCACACACACACACACACACACACACACCAACACTTCCTACCCCCCGCCCCCCAGTTGGACCAATCATACGCCAGGATTCCCTTTCCCTCCATAACTGATGGATTCCCTCCAAAATTCAAATATTCCTTCTCCAATCAGGGCTCACCACACACCCCATCCACACACACATTGGCCGACTGGGCCTTCCAGGAAGGAGCCACCCTCACTTCCTTCCTGGAATGCTCAAATACCGGCTTGGCTGCAATGCGACCTCCTTTACCCTCTGAAGAAGCAACATATGTTGCGAAACGTCAGGGCTTTTTACTCTCAGCACGCAACCTTGCCCTTTTTATGCTTTTACCATTTTAAAATCCTTTTGATTTTAAATGGTTTTTAAGTTGTTTTAATTTCCTTTTTTAACAATAAAGTTAGATTTTAGTCGACGGTGTGGGGCTCTGCCCGACAGCAGAGGGGAGGCCTGTTTTTTTCTCTCCCCTCTCCCACCTTGGGCCTCCCTCCTGCCTGCTAGATAGACCCGGCTGGGCTATCACCAACATCTCCACCACTAGTGTGTCCGCAGGAGACCCACCACAGGAGTCACCAACAGCAGGGACAGCGCCTGGAGGGACCATCGCGGGCCAGCAGCAGTCGGGTAAGGACCCCACACACACACCGACGTTAAATGGTTTTACCGAGGGCAAAGGCCGTGCCTAGGAGTAATGGGAGGTCAGTATTGCAGCCCACACGCACACACACAGTTACCACAGCACCACCACCACCACTCATGTCCATCCATACACAGCCTAGCAGACCACACAATCACCACACACCAACCACCATTACCACAACCACACAATATGCCCCACCACTAACCCACCCACCAGATCCAGAAACAAGAGCCACCAGCAAACAATACTTCAAACTGATCCAAGCCTTGCACCATAAACACATCATGGACCACGCCATATCCACACATACACCCCCATCTGGTATGAACAGGCAGGTTATCAAACTCACTGACTTCATCAAACCAGCTGCACCCTCTGATAGTACCCGTAATAAAATACAGCAAAACACCACACACTGGATGTGGAATACCATCACCATATTACAAGAACACTACACAACCACCATCCAAACCTTCAATAACACCACACACAACAGAACAGCCCTGCAGATAGCAACCGGCTGGGCCCACAAACGTTATGGCCCCAGACTCACAGCCCAAACACTGCGTGCGGCAGAAAACACTCTGAATATATATCCACACCACACCCCGCCAAGTCACAACACCAACCTCCCTCCTCCCCGCAGAACACCCCCACCATCGGGCAGCTCTCCGCCCCCGAACCCGCGGCCTCCCGAGGAGGAGTTCCCACCACTACCGGCTCCCCGGAAATCCTCCTTGTCCCTCTCTCTCGGTCCACGCACCACACTTACAGAATACCTTCATAAACACAATCAGCAGCCCAATGTGCGGAAACCCCTCCTACCCACTCCCTGCCCTACCCCCACAACTCCTCATCCAACCCCCCTGCCAACACAGATCGACCCACCTAGGTCCACCCCAACTCGGTATACTACAGCCAGCACCAACCATGCGTATCCTTCTACCTCCACCCCACTCCCACCCAGATCTAAGAAAATCTCCTGGGGTCCTAATACCATCCTTCAGGACACTCACCCGGACCCACCTCACCCACTACTCTCACCGGTCTTACCCCCCATCCGTATTAACATAACTACCTCATCCAGCTCACCACCATCTACAAATTCAGATCCCACTACCCCCATAGAATCTCATCCCACCCCTCCCACAGCTATTCCCACCGTCCACACGGCCGCACCTGTGGTCATTTCCGCACAAATCCACCCACTACCACCACACCCCCCTACCATCCTCTCCAGTGGGGACTCCACACCTACCACTACACACATTACCTCCAACACTGCTGTAATAACTCCAGACACCATCTCTTTCCTTTCTCCCACCCCCACAGAAGATGGTGACGGCCGACCTGGCCCTGCCGAGGGACAGACCCCAACCACCAACAGATGGGAGGGTACTCATATGATGAGCGGGCCCACAAAAGCTATTAATGCTCTGAATGGAGCCCTATCTGAACCCTCCCATCACCATACCATCAGGGTCGCCTCGACAGGCCTGGTCGGCCCGAACACCAGCCCCATCCAACATACATCCCTCGATACCCCCACATACCCTTCTCATCCCCCCACCCCACCTTCTCCCCCTGACCCCCTGCAACCCACACCATCCCCCGCACCCAGTCCCTCCACCACCTACAAACCCACATACCACCTCTCCAGACCCAACCCCCCCCCCCATTTTTTTCTCCACACACTTCCCATACACCACCTGGTCACCCTCATTCCCCATGGCCAGCATACCTGACCTTGGGGTACTTGGAGCCTGCGCGCGCGGTAGGTAGTGGGGTGGCGGCTCCCTCACCCCCCGCCCGGTCCCTTCTGTGGGGGACGGCAACAATTTTAGCACTTTTTATTGCACTTATCTATTTACCTACTCACCTACTGCACTTATTTATTGGCGTGTGTGTTTTTTATTGCTTTTTCTGGAGGTAGCATGTCAGGCCTCCTTTTGTTGCCTCAGTCCCCCCCTGCACTTATGGGGCGGGGCCGCCGCCCCCCTGCTCCGGTGCGGGCTCCCTGCGCCCCCCTCCTGTCCAGGGCTTCCATCCTGACGGTGACGTCTCTGCTCACTGGTCCCCAGTTAGGGTCCTGGTCTTCACCCCCTGCATGAGCCGGGATCCCTACCCGGACCCACCGGGTCGGAGAGCTGCTTCCCCCACCCCCTTCTCCCTCTCCCCTTCCTCTTTTTTGTCCCCCCCAGCTATACAGCTGCCACACCCAGACCTTCATTCACTGCCCTACACCACCACCCACGGATCAGTAGGCCAGTGCACACAAAACGAAACCCGCAATTCCTAACCCCAACCCGAACCCCAACCCTAACCCTAATCCCAACCCTAACCCTAACCTTAAGGCCTAACCCTAACCTTAACTATAACCCTAATCTGGATCACTACTGGGTATGGACACTATCAAAATATAAATATATACGGAATAGCGGATACGAAAAGGGGTAAAAATGCCTTAAAATGTTAAAAAATTCCTTAAAATACACTTAAAAATAATACTAATTTAATTATATTTCATTCAAAAGACATATACAATCCAGACAGATAGAATAAATATCATATTTGGGCTTATATGGGGATAAGAAGGTCTTACTACATTATAATTTGGTTAAAAATGCTTTAAAACGATAAAAAAATACTTACCTTCAATATTACATACTTACCTGCTACATTATATACTTACCTGCTATATTACATTTCCTTTAAAATACAAAAACAACTCATACAGATGGAATAAATACTATATTTGGCCACAAATGGGGATAAAAAATTATAATTCATAACTAAATTATACATACCAAGGGTGAAAAATACTTTAAAAAGTCAATAAATACTTACCTGCTATATTAACCTAAATACATTTCATTAAAAATACACATACAATTCATACAGACAGAATAAATATCACATTTAGACATATATAGAGATAAAAGGTTTAAAACAGCATTATAATTCATAAATAACTTATATATAAATATATAGGATTACAATTTCATTATAGGATTATATTTCTTCTAAATTATAAGGACTTCCATGTGATTAAACTAAATATAATAGAAATAAAACCATATTATCTGATAGAGAAAGCCACCAGACAGCTGGATACGGACAGGACATGTCCAGACATGCCCCAGGGGGCGGAGCTTCTGGCTCTATATAAGAGAGAGGAGGCAGACAGAGAGCCCCATTCTCTCACTCACCTTCACAGAGCCAGTTGCTATCTTCTCACAGCCAGTCTGCGTGTCTTAGTGTGTGCCGTACACCTGAGGAAGGTCCATTAGGACTGAAACGTTGTGTTTGGCACACCATTTATTTTATTGACAATAATTATATAATATATATTACCTTTTATTATAGTTATTTTTCTCTTTTATTTTTAATTTCTTTATTTACACATTGGTTTATCCTTCCCTGGTGAGGAAGCGCTCTAAGTTGTTTGATTATTTTATTTTGATTCATAAAGGTCCATTCATGGACAGTGGCTGGACCACAGTATGGTACGGCAGACGCCGTAACCGTAATTACCAGCCCAGAGGGGACCAGGGGTATGGGGAGCCGTATGGGTGGAAGGCCAGTGCTCCCCCTTTCTCCGATCGGAGAAGGGATTATTTCCCCCACCCTAACCTCTAACCCTAACCCTAACCCTACCCTAACCCCTAACCCTAACCCTAACCCTAACCCACATATTAATAAAAAAAATATATATTTCATTTTATTTGACTATTTTTTTTCATTTTTCTTTTATTTTATTCCTTTACAAATCTGGTTAATCCTTCCCAGTGAGGAAGTGCCCTTAGTTGTTTGCGTTTCATTTTATCTCATTCATTAATCAAGTCCAATTATGGACAGTGGCTGGACCACAGTGCAGTATGGCAGACGACGCCACCGCAACTACCAGCCTAGAGGGGACCACGGGTACGGGGAGTCGTATGGGTGGAAGGCCAGTGCTCCCCGTGTCTCTTTTCGGAGAAGGGATTATTTCTCCTACCCTAACCCTTAACCCTAATGACCCTTACCCTAACTCTAATGACCCTTACCCTAACACCGACACAGACTTTTTTACCATATACATAGAATGGGGGCACATTTTTGACTGTAACTTTGGAACGAAAGGTCGGACTGACTTGAAAACAACATCCGTACATATGTTTTTGGGGACGCTGAACACGCCAGTCTTGGTCCTGAGTCTCTACAACCTTTGGTTCCCAAGATACTAACTTCCAGATTGGTAAAAATTGTGATATCTCAAGAACGAAAAGTCGTAGAGACTCACGGTAAAGACCAGTGTTCTCAGCGCCCCTGAAAACCCCCTAATATACTCTCTACAACCTTCCATTCCTGAGATACAGAATTGGGTAGGAGTATCCAATTGACTTTTTATCCCCTTAAACCCCTAACCTAACCCTAACCCTAAAACCCTAACCCATCCCTCACTTTAGCCTTTCCCCACACACACCTATACACACCACCACCATACCCCCCCGTACTAAGAAACCCACACATATCTCAGAAACTCTTACCCTAACACTAACCCCAACCCTAACCCCTGCCACCCACCCTAACTCTAACCCTTGATAACCCTAAACAACCCCTCTCTCTAATCTCCTCTGTCTGGCAGATGCGACTAATAGGAGGTGACCAGAGGACTAACATGCGCCGGCCAGTGCCTTGCCGTTGTCTCTCACCAACACCTCACTGCTATGCGGTCAAGGAGAGACTCTGAGTCCAACATACTCAGCCTAACCCATTCAACCCAACATTTCGCTATGACCATACTCTCCTTCTACTACACACACTATACACAGACTCCGGGCCACCCCATAGCTACGGGATTGGGACCAACAATTTTATTCACTATTTTACACCCTCACTGTCTGAAACGCACAGCAACTGTCGTGCATCCCAGACCCTAACCCTAACCCTAACGCACAAACTACCCACACCTCCATCTGATACTTTAACACATATAAGGGAGCAGCAACTGTAGCCCCCTTCCACCACACATGCACACCCTACACACCACACACAAACACACACAATTGCTTAAAAAAATCACCAGTCCCTGATCCATGACCATTCATCTTCTCTCTTTTTTCTCCCTCCCCTTCTCCCCTCTCCTTCTCCTTTTTCCTTAACCCAGATGCCACTTGGGTACCTCCCAGCTACCCACACCCATACCTATCCCTACCCACACCACTAACCAGGCCCCTCAACCCCCTGCCCCCATCCCCCGACCTGACCACCCTGACGACTTCAGTGAACTGGTGCACCACCTTGAAAGACACATCCTTGCCCATCACAACGCAAAACACACTTACCTTCACTCCCAGGAGGACCACTCCCATCCATTAAACAAATAGAGGATTACCTTATCATGGCCATTAAACCCTTCTGCCCATCTGAGGTAAGTAACTTGTGGGCCCACAATAATGCAAAAATCTGGTCTTCAGACACCGTAACCATGCTGAAGGACCATTACGAACATATACAGGAACACACAAAAAAGATATCTTTCCCCTTCTGGTCCCCAACTGGCAAAGGGCCTTAGCAGTAGCCAAAAGAAGAGCCCAAGCAAACAATCCACGCATCCGGTACGTCTCCTTCGAGGCCACCAAATACATGCTAACCACCACCCTATTCTCACCCCACCTGGAAGAAGAAAGGGACTGCAACCCACCACCCCTCTCCACTCCCCCACCAACTAACTACAACCTCCGACCCTCAAACCCCTCCCCCCGCTCTCCATGCCAACCCCATCCCCGGCCCTCTCCCTCTCCAACCCAGACATCGGATGAGGAGGACGACATGGACAGCGAAGAGAGGCTCCACACACTCATGGATGGACCACTCTCCTCCCAGCACACACCTTCACCCGACCCACGACACAAACTGAGGGCACCCAGGCAGAAGTCAATAGACATGCTGGGAATACAGCACCTCAAACACATAGAACCCAACCGCCCACGACCCCACACCGCTCCTTTTCCCTCACCCCCCTCTACCGTTCCCTCTCCTCTCTCACCCCTCTCTGCCCTCCCTCCAAGAGACCAAGAATGGATCTTGACACAACGCTTCACGCAGTCCACCCCCACCATGGAGACAAACATAACCAGCGGACATGTAGACCCACACGACCAATCCTCATTTTGGGAGACTCTAATTTAAGAACATCCCCCCCAAAATCCGAACCCCACCATCCAAATAGACTGTTACCTGGGTGCCAAACTGACCCATGCACTATCTATACTACAAAACACCGAAACAACCACCCTGGTAACAACATTGATCCTGTCCTTTGGAATCAATGATAAAACCTGTCCATTTAACAAAGAAACCAAAACCACGATCAGAAACTTACTCTTGCAGGCCAAGACTACCTTCCCCAAAGCAGTGGTTTGGACCCCTATTCTCAACTACAGCGACCACCTCCCAGATAACATGAAAACCAACCTTTCACTGATCAACCAAACACTCAGACCTTCGAGCATATCTCCCAGCATTACCCGCCGCACAATTTCAGGCCCGTCCGGACCACATCCATTGGAGCCACGGAACAACCCAAGCCATGTACACACACTGGCAAAATTTTATGTAAGGCCCATTCCAATGGAAGCTGGTATGGGCACAAGGGACACCGTTCTCAACCTCTCACTCCATCACATGTTGAACCCAGACATGCACACAGTGTTAAGTAGAGGCTTATCTGTTGTACCCTCCAAAACAGCCTCCAAAATAATACAACAGGACCTCCTAACAGACCTCCGAATATACCACAGACGACTCAAACTCGCAGCCTACTTTGGTCCACAAGCACCCAAAAAATGAACACCATTCCAACACCCTTCAGCCTGGGAACCTCATATTGCCTCTCTCCCACCCCAACTGATCACCCTAATACAAACAGACAACCAACAAGCAGCTTCCATCCACTACACTCCAGAAACCCCAAACTTGACACCCGGAGAGGAAAGGGCACTTAGGGACCTCATGGAAAACCAGGACTTAATCATCAAACCCGCAGACAAAGGGAGTGCGGTAGTCCTCATGGATCGCCAGGACTACATTCTGGAGGCACAACGACAACTCCAAAACTCAGAGTACTACCAACGCCTCTCGGCCCCCATTTACATGGAAACGGCGAACATGATTAAAGACACGCTCTCCATCCTACTTTCCATTGGCAAAATCACACAAAGACAATATTCGTATCTCCTGGGCCAACCAACACCCCGCCCAAGATATTTTTACTTACTACCAAAAATACACAAACCCCAACACAAATGGACACACCCCCTGTACATCCCACCAGGACGACCCATTATCTCAGACTGCAGGAGTGAAAGTGTCGTGGATTGTCTTCTGTCCAACAACATGTCCTGGGCCAGTTGATCTGATGAAATTCTAAGTCTTGGAGAGGTGCAGGCTTGGATAACAGAGGCAAAGAGTCGTTCTTCCAAAGTTGATTTGGTGTTTATTCAGCAAAGGCACACAACAGGTCAAACACCATTGAGTTGTCCAGCGCAACTAATTTGTACACTCAAAACAGTCCTTTTTATACAATTTTTGGGGCTCGGGGACTCCTCCCCAAGGCCCTCCCATTTTACCATGTTCTTTGAGTGTTTTTCCACCATTAGCACTCTCTCGTTCATGTTAATGGTGTCTGTCTAATGTAACCTTTCTTTTTTTAAACAGTTTTTAGTTTCTATCCCACCTCCATCAGTGCCGCAGCTGTGTTTTTCTGTTACCTATGTACTATTTATCTCATTATGTACAGTAGTCTGGTCATTAGGCTTGTACTTTTTCTCATTATGTACAACTTAAATTCTTGTCCCCTAGCAGACTGCCGCCAGTCTGTCTTGGCTTGCCCATTTCATCTCTCTGGGTAATGGTTGGGTCATGCCTACTGCACCTCCTTTTCTGTGCATGAAGTTGTACCATTACCCTCAACAAAAGCTACACAATAGCGGAGTACCTGGATCACTTTCTCACCCCCCTTTCCACTTGCCACCCGAGCTACATCAAGGACACTCAGGACTTTCTCTCATGAGTCAAAAAACTCAAATTTACAGAACCTTGTTTTCTGTTCCCCATGGATGTCAACAGCCTCTACATGAACATTGACATCCCACTGGGCCTCAGGGCCATACAGAACATCTTCTTGAAACATCCAGACCCCACCAGACCTGACAAAGTCCTCTTAAGGCTACTGGCGATCAGCCTCACTCGAAATGACTTCCAATCCAACAATGAATGGTACCTCCAAATCAAGGGTACAGCCATGGGAAAATGCTTTGCACCAGCATGCAAACATACCCCATACATTTCCCAGTAGACCACATACACATTCACAACAAACTCACCGGACATAAGTGCAATAAGAACTCATGCAATTATATCATCTGCTAAAATTATAGGAACTGGACAATTATTTATTTATTGATATGCTGGACATGTTTTTGGCTTTACTTTCTATTATGTATATATTATTTTATTTTATCTGTATTAATACTGTTTTTAAAATCTATCCTTCTTGTTTTTGCACTATCCACTTTGCTGCTGTAACGTGTGAATTTCTCCACTGTGGGGCCAATAAAGAAATATCTTATCTTATCTCATCTTATATATTGGGCTAAAAGGCTTATCAACATTATAATTCATAAATAAATTGTGTATATAAATATATAACATTAAAATTTCATTATAAGACTATCAGGAAGATGAGATCTTAGATTATGTGTTCTGTGTACAACTGACGCTCATTCCTGGTGCAATGCAGTCTTCATTTTGAACTGCAGGCAGCCCAGTTTCCTACAGAGCGCTCCAAGATGGTGTTTATCATCACCCACCTGGCTGGCAGGGCTGAAGCTTGGGCAACCGCAGAGTGGACATGAAACTCCCCGGTATGTGCGTCTCTCAATCTGTTCACTGCCACCCTACAGAAAATCTTTGACCACACTACCCCAGGTTGAGAGGCGGCGCGAGCTCTGGTGGGATTTTGGCAGGGGAAGCGATGCGTAGCGGACTACGCTATCGAGTTCCGGACCCTGGCGGTTGACAGCGGGTGGAATGACGCCTCCTTGATGGACACCTTCCTGCACGGACTTTCAGACCCTGTGAAAGATCAGCTCGCCCCCTTGGACCTGCCAGCGGACCCTGATGCAGTTATCGCCCTCGCCATCCGCATCGACAACCGACTGTGGGAAAGAGAAAAGGAGAAGGAAAAGGAGAGACCCTTGCAGCGCCCAGTTTGGCCTTCTTCCTCGGTGGCCACCCCTGAGGTCTCTCCTCCCCCTAGTGGGTCGGATGAGCCAATGCAGGTCAGTAGGGCTAAACTTTCTCCGGAAGAGCGCCAGCGCCGTCTGCGGGAGGGGCGTTGCATTTACTGCGGCCAACTTGGCCATTTCCTTTCAACCTGTCCGCTAAGGGTTAGACAAGGCTCACCAGTGAGGGAGAGGACGCTGGTGAGCCCAACATCTGCTATGAACTTTTCCTCTCGCCCCATGTTACAGGTCCAAGTCTCTTCTGCTGGTAACTCCCTGTCCGTCCCGGCGCTGGTGGACTCCGGGTCCAACGAGGACTTCATCGACGGAAGCCTGGCAGAGACACTTAGTCTCCAATGCGTTCCGCTGGAGGAAACACTGGAGGCAAGCGCGCTGGACGGAAGACTACTATGCCGAGTCTCTCATCGCTCCTCCCCAGTGCAACTTACTGTGACAGGTAATCACACTGAGACAATAAGTTTTCATATCTTTGATTCAGCTATGCAGCCTTTAATTCTGGGGCTCCCATGGTTAAAAAGACATAATCCTCATGTTAACTGGGCTACTGGGGAGATTTTGACATGGGGAGAGGGGTGTAAGATAACCTGCTGCCTGTCTGTTCCTTCTCTGGAGTCCAATGAGAGACTGTTGGCGCCCCTATCGTTGGAACAGAGACCTTCTTCGCCCTCTTCACCACCATTGCCACCAGGGGTCACCATTGCCCCAGAATTGGCAGGGATCCCCTCCTGCTACCATGATCTCAGAGAGGTATTTAACAAAGTGCGTGCCACCTCTCTTCCTCCTCATCAACCATATGACTGTTGCATCGACCTTCTCCCAGGAACAACACCTCCAAAAGGGGGGCTGCATCAACCCTGCATTGATTACCGTGGACTGAACAATATTACGGTAAAAAACAGGTACCCCATCCCTTTAATCTCATCTGCATTCGAGTTGTTACAAGGTGCTAAAATATTCTCTAAGTTAGATCTGCGCAACCCATATCATTTGGTGAGAATAAGGGAAGGGGATGAGTGGAAGACGGCTGTTAACACGCCAAGCGGGCATTATGAGTATTTAGTGATGCCGTTCGGGCTCACTAACTCACCCGCGGTCTTTCAAGCACTCGTGAATGACGTCCTTCGGGACATGTTGAACCAGTTTGTCTTTGTATACCTTGATGATATATTAATCTTCTCCCCCGATGAACATGCTCCAGAGGCTGTTGGAACATCAGCTCTTTGTTAAAGCTGAGAAGTGTGAATTTCATTTTCCAACTGTCTCTTTCCTAGGCTATGTGGTATCCCCAGATAAGATGCAGATGGACCCAGCAAAAGTCAGTGCGGCAGCAGATTGGCCTACCCCCTACTCTGCGTTCGCAGGTTATCCACTGGGGCCACACCTCTCGAGTCGCCTGCCACCCCAGAGCGCGTCGTACCATGTTTGTGGTGAGACAAAGATTCTGGTGGCCGGCGATGGAAAAAGATATTAAAGAGTACGTGTCGGCCTTTCCCGTCTGCGCCCAGAATAAGGTGTCCCATCAACCTCCATCGGGGTTGTTGCGACCCCTTCCAGTGCCTCATCGCCCCTGGTCCGACATCTCCTTGGACTTTGTAACCGGCCTGCCTACATCCGAAGGTAACACCACAGTACTCACAGTGGTTGACCGTTTTTCCAAGATGCTGCATTTTGTCGCCTTACCGAAACTGCCCTCCGCTAAGGAGACAGCAGAAGTAATATTGAACCACATTTTTCACATTCACGGTTTTCCTAGAGATGTGGTGTCGGACTGGGGGCCACAATTTGTGTCACGTTTCTGGAAGGAGTTTTGCTCTTTGTTAGGGGCGTCTGTCAGTCTGTCCTCTGGTCACCATCCTGACACCAACGGACAGACTGAGAGAATGAATCAAGAACTGGAGACTGGATTAAGATGCCTAGTGGCGCAGAATCCGACCTCCTGGAGCAAACACTTACTGTGGATCGAATATGCCCATAACACCCTGCCATGCTCTTCATCTGGTCTCTCCCCCTTCCAGTGCGCGTACGGGTACCAACCTCCTTTGTTTCCTGACTTGGAGGGAGAATCTAGTGTTCCCTCGGCTCACACCCTAGTCAGACGGTGTCAGCGCATCTGGAGGGGGGCCCGACAGATGTCATTAAGGAGCTTGGCACGTTACAAAAGGATGGCAGATCGCCGGCGGACACCGGCCCCCACATACCAAACAGGTCAGAGGGTATGGTTGTCCACCCGCAATCTGCCCCTACGGGTGGAATCCAAAAAGCTAGCGTCTAGATTCATTGGTCCTTTCCCCATCTCCAAAATTATTAACCCTGTGACTGCTAAGTTGCAGCTGCCTAGATCTATGAGGATCCACCCGACCTTCCATGTGGGATGGCTGAAACCTGCTGTAGACAGTCCTCTGGTCCCTACCTCCAAACCCCCCCCCCCCCGGAACATCGACGGAGGCCCGGTCTACACAGTGAGACGACTGCTGGACGTCCACCGCATGGTAAGCTAAGCAATACCTGGTGGATTGGGAGGGATACGGACCGGAGGAGAGATCTTAGGTTTCAGCCAAAAACATGGACCCACAACTGATTAGAGACTTCTGCAAGCAACATGGTGGACTTCCTGCGACGTCAAGAGCCGTCCCTAGGGGGGGGTTCTATCAGGAAGATGAGGTCTTAGATTATGTGTTCTGTGTTGCATGCTTTTATTTTGGTGCACATCCTGTTTTATTTTGGCATGTTTAACCTCTCCTCTAGTTGCAGATCACTTCACTCCCTGCCCTGCATGCTTCCCGCCTTCACATTTTAGCACCTCCTCCTGACCTAGTTTCTACACCATTCCCCTGCGTCTGATTGTCATCCCCCGCCCCGATTGTGTCCACCTGTGCATAGTCAGCCACTTTCCTCTCTAGTATTTAATGTGTGCTCCCCTTCCCTCCTGTGCTAGTTCATCTTTATCCCTCGTGAAAAGCGTTCCCGCATTATCTCATGGTTTTTGATTCCTCATGCCCGATACTCCCTGTTTTTTGACGTTGCCCTTAGCCTGCCCCTTTCGGATTGTTTGCCTGTGATTTTTGACTTACCGTGTACCGACTTACTGCTTGTATTAAAGACGCCGATAATTGCGAACTATCCTGAGTCTGAGTCTGCTTCTGAGTCCAAGCATGTGTGAGTAACTTTGATAAAGACTGTATTTCATTTAAATCTCTCCCTCTTTCTCTTCTGGCTCTCTGGCTCTCCCCTTGTCACAGTACAACTTGGAGGGTTGTTGTGAGACGCCCAGAGGCGAACACTCCCCCCCAATCTGTGCTGGGACACCTACCCTCCCCTATGCCCTTCCCCCTCCCACATGTGCAAGTCCTTGAGTTTTGTTGTAATGTCTTATCATGTTGCTATGTGCAGAGGTGTTTTTTTCCAGATCCCACACTGTGCCCCCCTTACAGGAGCCTAGTCTGGGAGATGCTTTTTTTCCCTCTTCTCCTTTCCCCTTGTTCTCCCTTTTCTCATCTGAGAAAATGGGGCGCCGTTGGGGCGGCGACCCTCAGTCCTCCCACACCTGCACAGAACCAGAAGATCTCCTCACACAGCCAGTCAGCCAGTATTGTTTTCTAGTGTGCCTCATACCTGAAGAACGTCGTGTTGGCACACTGCTTTTGATTTTTCATATATTAATAAAATTATATATTTCATTTTATTTTTTTTTTCTTATTTTATTTTCTCCATTTAAAAATCTAGTTAATCCTTCCCAGTGAGGAAGCGTCCTTAGTCGTTTGTTTATTTTATTTGTCTGATTGATCAAGTCCAATCATGGACAGTGGCTGGACCACAGTGCGGTATGGTCGACGACGCCACCGCCACTACCAGCCAAGAGGGGACCAGGGGTATGGGGAGTCCTATGGGTGGAAGGCCAGCGCTCGCCCTTTCTCCTTTCAGAGAAGGGATTATTTCCCCTATCCTAACCATAACCCTCTAACCCTAACCCTCCAACCCTAACCCAAAGTACGCAAGCCGAAGGTGGTATTGGGGGACTCCAACATCAACAGGATCCCGGCCCATAACAACCCCAAAATTCAACTGGACAGCTACCCAGGAGCCACCCTGTATCATTTTCTACAAATTTGCAGCAAAAACACACCAAACCCCAACACTAAAATTGTCATTCTTTCAATAGGCCTAAATAATAGGGACCGGGACCCCAAAAAAACCTCCACCAAACAACTCTGAGCACTCCATAAACAGGCGAGGCTTGCCTTCCCCAATGTGGACATTTATTTCCCCCTCCTTAATTTCTCCCCCCACCTCACCACCCAATAACAGGACAATCTAACGTATCTCAATTACATCCTAGCCATCTACTACCCTTTCCTGACAGAGATACCCCAGGACATTTTCACCACAGAACTGGACAATATAAACTGGACACCTTCTACAGCCCAATGGATCCTTGATCATTAGTGCAAACAACAAAATTTATAAATTCTCCAGACCTATTACCAGACCTACAGACCTATCACCCATAGTATTCAGGTACCCACACAGATCACTATATGCAAAATCATACAATCCCTCCACCAGGACAAATTCATTACAGCCAAAGAGATGCAATTTCTTTCCGGCCCTGATAATCCCCGCCCCAGACAATTTTACCTCCTCCCCAAACTACATAAAGACCCCTCCACCTGGACCATTCCCTTTGAGGTTCCCCCCGGCAGACCAATAGTTTTGGACTGTAACAGCACCACTTACAACATTTATTTATTCTTGGGCCACTTCCTGGGCCCCCTCTCCACCAAGCATCCCAGTTACCACCCAGACCACTATCCACCTACCGGCATAACCACTCACGGATCAGTAGGCTAGCGCAAAAAAAACGGAACCTGAAACACCTAACCCTAACCCAAACATAAACCCTAACCCCTAACCCTAACCCTATCCATATTTGTGGAAATTTTTGAAAATCTGAGTTTTGAATGCAAGGATTGGGTCCTGGGAGTAACTGGTGGCTGGCAGCAGAGCAGTGTTGAGCCAGACTCAAGCAAGATGTCAACTGACACCAAATGAAATCAGCACAGTACTGAAGTAACAAAAACCCTCACAGACCTAATGGAGGAGATCCGTGAGCTGAAAATAATCATCAAGCAAAGGGACCAGAGGATTGAACTCCTGGAACAAAGGTTGAGGACTCGGAGCAGTACTCCCGAGCTGACGACCTTATAATCACTGGATTGGAGACTAAACATCAGAGTTATGCCAGGGTTGCTGTTCCAGCCGCAGACCATTGAGGTGAGGATGCACCATCTGAGGAGCTGCACACCCTGGAGAAGCAAGTTGTTCAATTCCTGTCTAGTGAAAACATTAACTTGGAGAGTCATCAAATCTCAGCCTGCCACACTCTTCCACGTAAGGACAACAAAACCAAGCCCACAACTGTGGTCAAGTTTGTAAATAAGAAATACAAGGTGGAAGTGTTGAAGCAAACCAAAAAACTTAAAGGCACTGGGGTGTATGTAAATGAGCACCTGACAAAGAAAAATGCTGAGACAGCATGGAAAGGCTGTGTCCTCAGAACGCAAAGCAAGATCCAGGCAACCTGGACAAGGAATGGAAAGGTGTACATTCCATTAAATGGACCTCCAGAGCAAGCTAAAGTGGTTGTGGTAAGAAATCTGGGAGACCTGGATCTATACAAGTGAAAATGAACCTTTTTTTTGTTTGTTTGTTTGTTTTGGATTTTATTTTCTGTTTTCTTTCTTTTCTTCTGTTGAGATTTATTAAAAAAAATCTGTGTTGTGGAGTAAGAATTAAATATCCTTGATAGGATACAAATTACTTATGTTTAATGACTGATACCCTTAAGAGTCAGGCTTTTTAAGATCTGAATACACAGAACATAGAATTTATGATTTTGAAAATGATGTGGATCCAGAGAATCATGTTTTCAGTCACATCAGGGACTCTTGTAGATATTATACAGACGTCTTAATGACAGCGTTGAGCTTGAAAAGACCTTTTCATTAATACATTTCAACTGTAGAAGCTCACCTAAAAATTTCATAAAAATCAATGAATTTTTGGACACATTTAATAATAAATTTAAGTTGATAGCTCTATCTGAGACATGGATAAATGAAGAGAAGGATATTGATTAGCATATTAATGGTTATCATTTATATGTCACCAATAGAGCTACTTGGAGTGGAGGGGGTGTGGCTCTTTACATTGATAGTAATTTAAAATGTAGACTAGTGGAATGCTTAACAGTTGCAATTCATGATTTAATGGAGTGCATCGCTGTGGAAAGTGAATTAGAAAGAAGGAGAAATATGGTTGTTGCATGTGTTTACAAGAAACCAGGATCAAATATAGACACCTTTAAGGAGAGTTTAGATTAATTAATGAAAGATTTAAGTGTCAATAAAACACAAATACTCTGCGGCAATTTTAACATCGATCTTTTAGAGGTATCTGCACATAAACAAACTTCAGACTTTCTGGATACATGATACAGTGGAGGGCTATACCCACTGATCACAATGCCCAGCAGAGTGCAACATTAATAAACATTAATCAATAATATTTTTACAAATGTTCTTGAAAAAAGTATCAATAGTGGCCTAGTGATAAATGATATAAGTGACCACCTACCTATATTTGCAGCATTTAATTATGAACTGCAGGTGACACCACCACCACCTGACAGACTTCTTTCACCTTACACACCTTCCCTCATCCCAAGACCCACGGCACATGCAGAGAGCACCCAGGCAGGTCAATTGACATGCTGGGGATACAGCACCTCTATCGGTTAGGGTATGGGGAGTCCCTAACCCTAAAAGAACCAGAAAAGACCTCCACTCTACGGTCCATACAGTACACCCCCACCACGGAGACAAACACAACCAATGGAGATGTACACCCATACGTTCCATCCTCATCTTGGGTGACCTGAGAACAACCCCCCCCCCCCCCAACTCTGGACTCCGCAGTCCAAATAGACTGCTACCCAGTAGCTAAACTGACCCATGCACTCTCTATCCTACAGCATACCAGGCCAACCGACCTCGTCACTACATTGACCCTTTCCTTTGGAATCAATGACAGAACCCCACATTTCAACAGCCGGACCAAAACCACTATTCAGAATTTGTTTACTCAGGCATCTGGTTTCCAATTGTCAATTACAGCGACCACGTCCTGCAACATATGCAAACCAACCTCTCTCTTATCAATCAAGCTTTCACAGATCACAGAACATATCTACCAGCGTTACCCCACGAACAGTTTCACACCCGTCACGAACCACGAACAGTTTCACATCCTCTGGGACCACAACACGACCCAAGCCATGTATTAACGTTGGCAAAATTTTATGTAGAGCCCTTTCCAACCCACGTTGGAATGGGCATACAAGACACCGTCATCAACCTCTCATGCCATCACAAACTGGTTCAGCACATGTATACCCTACTTAGTAGGGGCTTATCCTTCATACCTACCAAAACAGCCTCCAAAACAGCACATCAGGACCTCCTGACAGATCTCCAAACATACCACAGACGCCTCAAACTAGCATCTTACTTCGGATCACAAACACCCATGACAAATTGGTCTCAGGTGAGGGGCCAGACAAAGAATGGTTCAAAAACCCCATGAATAACTGAGGCAGAGAAGGAGTGACCCGGCCCGGAGGAAGCCCGGGGCCCCCGTCTGGAGCCAGGCCCAGATGGAGGGCCCGTGAGCGAGCACCTGGTGGCCGGGCTTGCCACGGAGCCCGGCCGGGCTCAGCCCGAAAAAGCGGCCCACCACCCGCAGAAGGAACCGCTGGGGTCAGGTGCGCTGTCATATGGGTGGCAGTGAAAGCCAGGGACCTCGACGGACCAGACCTGGGCGGCAGAGGCTGGCTCTGGGGACGTGCAACATCACCTCTCTGTGGGGGAAAGAGCCGGAGCTTGTGCGGGAGGTGGAGCGCTATGAGTTAGATCGGGTGGGGCTTACCTCTACGCACAGCCTCGGCTCTTGAACCGTGCTCCTGGATAGGGGTTGGACTCTATTCTTCTCTGGAGTTGCCCAAGGTGTGAGGCGCCAAGTGGGTGTGGGGATATTCACAAATCCCTGGTTGAGTGCTGCTACGTTGGGGTTTACCCCGGTGAACAAGAGGGTCGCCTCCCTGCGCCTTCGGGTTGTGGGGGGGGGGGGACTCTGACTGTTGTCTGTGTATATGCACCAAACAGCAGTTCAGAGTATTCAACCTTCTTTGAGACCCTGAATGGAGTCCTGTATGGGGCCCCAGTAGGGGACTCCATTGTTCTGCTGGGGGATTTCAACGCACACGTGGGCAACGATGGAGGTACCTGGAGAGGCGTGATTGGGAGGAATGGCCTACCTGATCTGAACCCGAGCGGTCATTTGTTATTGGACTTCTGTGCTAGTCGTGAATTATCCATAACAAATACCATGTTCGAACATAAGGATGCTCATAAGTTTACTTGGTACCAGAGCACCCTAGGCCGAAGATCGATGATCGATTTTGTGATCATATCATCCGATCTGAGGCCGCATGTTTTGGACACTCAGGTGAAGAGAGGGGCAGAGCTGTCAACTGATCACTATCTGGTGGTGAGTTGGATCAGAGGGTGGGGGAAGACTCTGGATAGACCTGGTAAACCCAAACGTGTAGTGCAGGTGAACTGGAAACGTCTGGAGGCCCCTATCCGAGAGATCTTCAACTCACACCTCCGGCGGAGCTTTTCTAGCCTCCTGTGGAGGCTGGGGGCATTGAACCTGAGTGGGCGATGTTCAAAGCTTCCATTGCTGAAGCTGCGGCGGTGAGCTGTGGCCTGCGGGTCTTAGGTGCCTCAAGGGGCGCTAACCCTCGAACACCGTGGTGGACACCGGTGGTTAGGGAAGCTGTCCGACTGAAGAAAGAGTCCTTCCGGGATATGTTATCTCTGAGGACTCCGGAGGCAGTTGCAAGGTACCGACGGGCCCGTGGGGCAGCAGCCGCTGCCGTAAAGGAGGCAAAGCAGCGGGTGTGGGAGGAGTTCGGAGCAGCGATGGAGAAGGTCGGCACCAAGGTGCTTCTGGAAAACTATCCGGCACCTCAGGAGGGGGAAACGGGGAACCATTCAAGCTGTGTACAGTAAAGAAGGGACACTGTTGACCTCAACTGAGGAGGTAACCGGGCGGTGGAAGGAGCACTTTGAGGAACTCCTGAACCCGACTGATACACCCTCTCTTGTAGAGGCAGAGCTGGAAGCTGATGGGGGATCGTCGTCAATTTCCCTAGGGGAAATCACTGAGGTAGTTAAACAGCTCCGCAGTGGCAAGGCCCCGGGGATTGACGAGATTCGCCCAGAAATGCTGAAGGCTCTGGGTGTGGAGGGGCTGTCATGGATTACACGCCTCTTCAACATTGCGTGGAAGTCGGGTACAGTGCCTAAAGAGTGGCAGACTGGGGTGGTGGTTCCCCTGTTCAAAAAGGGGGACCAGAGAGTGTGTACCAATTACAGGAGTATCACACTACTCAGCCTTCCTGGTAAAGTCTACTCTAGGGTACTGGATAGGAGGGTCCGGCCGATAGTCGAACCTCAGATTGAAGAGGAACAATGTGGATTTCGTCCTGGCTGTGGAACAACGGACCAGCTCTTCACTCTCACAAGGATCCTTGAGGGGGCCTGGAAGTATGCCCATCCAGTCTACATGTGTTTTGTAGACTTGGAGAAGGCATACGATCGAGTCCCCCGGGGTATACTGTGGGAGGTGCTGCGGGAGTATGGGGTGAGGGGGTCACTTCTCAGGGCCATCCAATCCCTGTACTCCCAAAGCGAGAGCTGCGTCCGGGTTCTCGGCAGTAAGTCGGACTCGTTTCCGGTGGCCGTTGGCCTTCGCCAGGGTTGCGCCTTGTCTCCAATCCTGTTCGTGATATTCACGGACAGGATATCAAGGCGTAGTCGGGGGGAGGAGGGTTTGCAGATTGGTGTGCTGAGGATCTCATCGCTGCTTTTTGCAGATGATGTGGTTCTGCTGGCATTATCAGTCTGTGACCTCCAGCGCTCACTGGATCGGTTCGCAGCCGAGTGTAAAGCAGCTGGGATGAGGATCAGCACCTCAAAATCGGAGGCCATGGTTCTCAGCAGGAAACCGATGGATTGTCTACTCCAGGTAGGGAATGAGTCTTTACCCCAAGTGAAGGAGTTCAAGTACCTCGGGGTCTTGTACACAAGTGAGGGAACAATGGAACGTGAGATTGGCCGGAGAATCGGAGCAACGGGGGCGGTATTGCAGTCGCTGTACCGCACCCTTGTGACGAAGAGAGAGTTGAGCCGGAAGGCAAAGCTCTCTATCTACCAGTTAATTTCCGTGCCTACTCTCACCTATGGTCATGAGGGCTGGGTCATGACCGAAAGAACTAGATCCGGCCGAAATGGGTTTTTCTCAGGAGGGTGGCTGTTGTCTCCCTTAGAGATAAGGTGAGAAGCTCAGTCATCCATGAGGGACTCGGAGTAGAGCCGCTGCTCCTTTGCGTTGAAAGGAGCCAGTTGAAGTGGTTCGGGCATCTGGTAAGGATGCCTCCTGGGCGCCTCCCTAGGAAGGTGTTCCAGGCACGACCAGCTGGGAGGAGACCCCAGGGACGACCCAGGACTAGATGGAGAGATTATATCTCCACACTGGCCTGGGAACACCTCAGGATCCCCCAGTCAGAGCTGGTTAATGTGGCCCGGGAAAGAAAAGTTTGGGGTCCCCTGCTGGAGCCGTTGCCCCCGCGACCCTACCCCTGATAAGTGGATGAAGATGAAGAGACACTCTCTATTCTCCTCTCCACAGGCAAGATTACATGAAAACAATACACATACCTCCTTGGCCAATCAACACCCCGCCCACGATACTTTTATCTACTACCCAAAATCCAAATGGACACACCCTCTGTACATTCCACCTGGACGATCAATTATCTCAGACTGCAGAAGCGAAAGCTACGCAATAGCGGAATACCTGGACCATTTTCTCACCCCCCTCTCCATCCGCCACCCGAGCTACATCAAGGACACTCAGGACTTCCTCTCACAGAACCTGGTTTTCTTTTTACCATTGATGTCAACAGCCTCTACACAAACATTGACATCCCACCGTTCGGAACATTTTCTTGAAATATCCAGAACTCACCAGACCTGATGACATCCTCTTGAGGCTACTGGAGATCAGCCTCACCAGAAACTACTTCCAATTTAACAATTACCAATGAATGGTACCTCCAAATTAAGGGCACAGCCATTGGCAAACGCTTTGCACCGGCATATGCAAACATATACATGGCAGAAAGGGAAGAAGCCTACCAAAAATTTACCCTCCTTCCACGCGTTTACATGAGGTACCTAGATGACATCTGGGGCGTCTGGACACACTCATGCCCGGAATTTGACACTTTTGTGCATACCCTCAATGTACACCACATGTTGATCACCCTGGAACCTCATATACATGAACATACAACGGACTTCCTAGACACCACAACATTCAAAGGACCCAATTTCAACACCACCAGAAAACTGGACACCAAACTCTTTTTTAAACCAACAGACACACACGCTCTGTTGCAAAAAAAGGAGTTTCCATCCGAAACATGTCTTCAGTGGGATAGTCAAATCCCAACTCTTGCTGTTCTCATGCATATGCACACGGACACAAGACCGTGACCATGCGACACAAGAACTATTCCAAGCCCTATGCAAACGGGGCTACTCCAGAAGCTTCCTACGCTCTGTCAGGAAAAAGTTGAAAACCTAATCAAACGCACTTGGGAAAAACAAACAAAAGATACTAATAGTGATCACTCATTCCACTTTTGGCAGAAAGGCCAGTCGTACCCTCAAGAGCAACAGTTCACAATCCCACTCCCACAACACATTCCAATGCAACTCACCAATTACATCTACCTCATTAGATGTACCCGTTGCAATAGGAAGTTTGTGGGAGATAAAAGGGACACACTTGAAACCGCTCTCTATGACCTCAGACGTGGAACCAACATGTCACCGCTCCAAAATGCAAAACTGGGAAAACACTTCCGAACACACAGACTACAAAAACTGACGATAAAACCTCTGGAACAGAACACTCACTGGACAGACACTGCCCGAAGGAACCGACTCAACCATTGGATTCACAAACTCCACACACGCTGCCCACAGGGACTCAATCCACCTTTCCAACAGGACGGACCACATCCTACCCCATGACCCCTCTCTAATATACATACATATGGTAATATGACATGGAAATGAAGCTCAACTGATCCATATTGTCAAATATATATACATATATTTTTTTTGATCTTTCCTCACTCCCTCCTACCCCCCTTAACACCCCTTACCATACCACTTGTTCTCTGTCCTTACTATCCCCACCTTTACCCAGACCCACACCCTTACCCTAACCCTGCCGCTCACCCTAACCCTGACACCTAACACCAACCCTAACCCTTGACCTGGACCCTCACCCTAACCCAAACTCTGACCCTGCCCCTAACCCTCACTCCTCACCCCGACCCGAACCCTGATCCTGCCTCTAACCCTCACCCGAACTGACACCCCTACTCATACTCTGGCCTTTACCCCTATCCCTACCCCGTACCTAACCCTACCTCTCACCTTTACACCTAACCCTAACCCCAACCCTTGACCTGGACCCTAACCCTAACCCCCTTACCCTTAGGAACCCCCTCACCCTAACCCTAACCTCTGATCCTACCCCTAACCTAACCCCTCACTCCTGACCATTACCCTTATCCCTTAACCCCCTAACACTAACCCCCAAACCTGCCCCTGATTCTGACCCCAACCCTAACCCTATCCCTGACCCTAAACCCTAACTCCAACACTAACTCTCACCCCTTACCCCAACTCTAACCCTCAGCCCAACCCTTTCCCCACACTTCATCCATACCCTCACCCTTATTCTAACCCTCACTTAAGATAAGATAAGATAAGATATTCCTTTATTAGTCCCACAGTGGGGAAATTTACAACCCTAACCCTCACTCACCCGACCCTTACCCCCTTATTTTTACCCACATCCCAACATACACTGGCCCTGACCCACCCCAGCTTCCTCCCTGCAATGCTCAAATACTGGCCTGGTTGCAATACAGCCTTCTTGACCCTCTGAAGAAGCAACACAGTTGCGAAATGTCAGGGCTCTCTTACTCCCAGAACGCAACTTTGCTCTTTTATCCTTTTATCATTTTAAATCCTTTTGGTTTTAAGTGGTTTTTAAAATTGTTTTAACTGTTGTTTTAACTGTTTTTTACTAATAAAGATAGATTTTAGTCGACAGTGTGGGGTTCTGCCTGACAGCAGAGGGGAGGCTTTTTCTCGACTCTCCCACCTTTGGACTCCTGCTAGATAGACCCAACCGGGCTATCTTCAACATATCTACTCCAAGTGTGTCCACAGAGGTCTACCACAGGAGCGGCCAACAGCAGGAACGGCGCCAAAAAGGGAGCACCACTGACCAGCAGCCTTTGGGTAAGGACCCCACACACCTAGCGACTTAAAATGATTTTCTCTAGGGCAAAGGCTGTGCCTCCGAGTAATGGAAGGTCAGTATTGCAACCCACACACACACAAATTTATACCACACCACCACTACTCATGTCTATCCACACACAACCTGGAAGACCACACAACCACTACAACACACAAACAACCATCACCACAACCACACGATATGCTCCACCATGCACCCATCCACCAGATCCAGAAACCAAAGCAATCAGCAAACAATACTTCAAACTTATACAAGCTTTATATCACAAACATATAATGGACCACTCCATATCCACACACACATTCCCACCCGGCATGAACAGACAAGTCACCAGACTTACAGATTTTATCAAGCCAGCTGCACCCTCAGAAAGCACCCGCAAAAAGATAGAAGACAACACCACACACTGGATGTTGAACACTGACAATTTTACAACAAGACAACACAGCTACCATACAAACCTTCCACAACACTACACACAACCGGACAGCTTTACAGATAGCAATTGGCTGGGCCCACAAACGCTACGGTCCTAGACTTAGAGCACACACGCTACATGTAATGGAAAACATCCTGAACATACATCCACACCACACCCCGCCTAGTCACGACACCACCCTTCTACCTCCCAGCAGAATACCCCCACAACTGGACGGCTCTCCAATCCCCACCCCGCAGCTTCCCGATGAGGAGTTCCCACCACTGCCAGCTCCCCTCCTTATCCCTCTCTCTTGGCCCACGCACCACACTGACAGAACACCTTAATAAACACAACCAGCACCACAACATTCGGGAACCCCTCCTGCCCATACCTCGACCTACCCCTACAGCTTCTAATCAAACCCCTCTGTCACCATGGACTTGAACCACAACCCTACACCCAACCCTCACAGCAGTACACCAGAAACATCCTCCCCCCCACCTTACAAGAAGACTACCATGAATCACTCCGATATATACACACCGCAGTGCCCCAACTCCAACCACGGAGTCCGCCAACCACACCCCCTTCCCCCACCATGGAGTCAGTCCCCCCCCACCATCCCCCATCCACAGCCACTTTACAGATCCCCATCCAGTAACAACTAGTACATCCCCACAGCTACAGGAACCACCACATCGGCCCCTTGTGCCGCCAACATCCCCAATAATAACCTCCAAGCCACAGACCGACCCACCCAGGTCCACCCCAGCTCCAAGTCAGTGCACTACATCCAGAACTAACCAGACAGACCCACCTACCTTCACCCCACTCCCATTGATCAGGACACCCACCCGGACCCACCTAATCCACCACTCTCACCCATCCTACCCATTATCCACAACAACATAATAGCCTCACCTGGCTCACCACCATCCACCCATTCAGACCCCATTACCCCTACAGAATCCCATTATATCCAGTCCACGTGCATACAACCCGTCCACATGGCCAGACCCATGTTAATTTCCACCCAAGTACATCCAGTACCACCACACGCCCATACTAACACCTCCACCATGGACTCCATATAACCCACTGCACACATTACCTCCAATACTGTCATAACTCCAGATACCATTTCTCCCTTTTCTCCCACCCCCACAGAAAATGCTGATGGCCGGCCCGGCCCAACCGAGGGACAGACCCCAATCACGAACAGATGGGAGAGTACTTACATGATGAGCAGGCCTGCAAACGCTATCAATGCTATGAACAGAGCCCAATCTGAACCCTCCCATCAACATATCATTGGGGTCGCCTCGCCGGGCCTGACCGGTCGGAACACCAGCTCACTCCAACACATAACCAAGGGTACCCCCACATACTCCTCTAATCCCCCCACCCCGCCCTCTCCCTCTGGCCCCCTGCAACCCACAGCATCCCCCGCACCCAGTCCCTCCACCACCTACAAGCCAACATACCACCTTACCAGACCCCACAGAAAACTGCAGGACTGGTCCTTCAAGGGACAGAAGCTGGTAGTGATGTTGGGAGACTCCAACATCAATAGGATCCCGACCCACAACAACCCCAATATCCAAGTCGACAACTTTCCAGGAGCTACCATTTACCACTTCTATAAAATATGCGCCAAAACATCCCCCAATCCCAACACTAAAATTGTTATCTTTTCTGTTGGCATCAACAATAAGGACCAGGACCCGAAACAAACCTCCTCTAAACAGTTGAAAGCCCTCTACAAATAGGCGAAGCTTACCTTCCCTAGTGCAGACATTTACTTCCCCATGCTCAATTTCTCCCCCCACCTCCACCCCCAACAATAACGCAACCTGACACATCTTAATCATACAATAGCCAAAGCCGTCCCCTCCCTAACCGAAATCCCACAGGACACTTTCACAACAGATCCAGGCAATATACATTGGACACCTGCCACAGCCCACCTAATTTTCCAAAACTGGTTTACTGAAATTTATAATTTCATTTAAAACCAGTACACAACACCCCTTTGCATGACCCAGACAGACCCGACTTCCCCAATCCTGCGCCATCTCCCATCGGTCACCCCAACCGGGACCCGGGCTCTCATCTCATCTCATCTCATCTCATCCCTTTCATCTCGACCGTTTCCCATAGGATTACCACACTCCATCGTTCCATAAAAACAACTTCAACAAGGTCCGGACACAATACCCACCATTGCAATATTACAGAACTATGTCAGCTTTCCACAAGAACCTTAAGGACATTTTAGTACACTCCAAATTCACTGACCATAGACCCCAGCCCCAAACTCCACACACCACATACTACAAACATAGGAAATTTATCCATAACCCCCACAGTACCACAGCCTTCCCCACACTCAGAACACTTACACTCCACAGCTCCAATGTCATTTACATCATCACATGCACCCTCTGTAATAAACGCTACGTTGGACAAACACAACATACCATACACACCTGACTTGGACAACACGTCTATAACATTAGGGAAGGCAAGCTCCACACACCCCTAGTCAACAACACCCGGTCAACAATCTTGATTGAGAATGTGGATCCACAAACTCAACACTACCACACCGCAAGGCCTCAACGCTGATTAAAATCCCTCATCCCTCCACCCTATCCCTACCTGAACCCTAACCCTAAACCAGACCCCTTCCTAACCCTACCCCCTCCCCCACCCCACCCCTCCTAACCCGCCCTAACCCTTACCCCAACCCCTAACCCTACCCGATCTCTTCCTAACCCGGACCCCACCTTGACCTTTACCCTGACGGGATCCGGTCCAGTACCGTACCCTTACCCTAACCCTTACCCTATTCCACCCCTCCCCTACATCTCCTTAACCCCACCCCTACCCTAACCCCGACCATAACGTTGACTCTAACCCCTAACCCCCTAACCCCCCTGTCCCTAATCCCCAATCTGCTTTTGGCTCGAGTTTTTCTTCTTCTCCCCTCCTCCTACTTTCTGCCTCTGGTTTCCCTCCACACGCACACTCTTCAGTACCCGTTTCAGCATCCACCTCCCTTAACTGTGTGTTTTTGTTTATATCCTATTTAGTATACTTTTTGTTTGGTCTTGGTTCTGCTTTTATTTGTGTATAATTATATTTTATGCCATTTTACTGATTTTTATTTCTAGTGTGCAAATTTTACATGGGGCATCTGCATGCGGCTCCCAGTTTTACTTCTTATTTTATGAATTATAATATTATTTATATTCATTATTTTTACACTTGTATCTTACTTTTCTACTGGGTCCCTGTGTGTACCCTTTTGGCACTTATATTTATTCTGTGTTTTTGATTACATTTTTTTGTGTGTCTTTTGTACTTGGCCCACTGACACACACACACACACACACACACACACACACACACACACATATATATATATATATATATATATATATATATATATATGCAGTGGACGGGGATTTTGGGAGGACCGTAACATTTCTTTATATTTTACACTTTTTGTATTTATATATTTATTTACTTACTATTTTATATGTATTTTTACCCTTGCATGTTCCTATTGTTTGTATTGCCTGTTTTTTTATTGTATCTTATCTGGTTTTATAAGAGGTGGAAGTCTCCACCTCACTACAGTTATTTATATTGTTGTCCCCTTCCTCCCGTGTTTCTTCCCCCTGGGGGCTGGGTCGCTGACCCAAGGTACCCTCACCACCATCCACACACGCATACACACAAAATGGTTTCCAATCAGGTGGTGGCGCACCAGCTCACTGGTCCTTGGCATGGTCCTGGTCAGTACTTCTTGTCCTGGCAGGGATCCGAACCCGAGCCCACTGGGGTGGGGAGCTGTTCCCTCCCCTTTCACCTACAGTTAGTCAGACAGACATAACACACTGATAAATATCAACTCTCCTCCTCTCTCTCACAACCACCCACAGATCAGTAGGCCAGCGCACGAAAATCATAAACCGAATCACCCAACCCTAACCCTCGTCATCCTTGACAGACAACAATACCTCATAGAAGCCAACAGACAACTCTCTAATCCACATCATTACAGACCTATCACCCACAGCATTCAGATACCCACACAGATCACCATACGCAAGATCATACAATCCCTCTACCACAACAAATATATTACAGCTAAACAGATGAACTTTCTTTTCGGCCCCGATAATCCCCACCCCAGACAATTTCACCTCCTCCCAAAAATACACAAATACCCCTCCACTTGGACCATTCCCTTTGAGGTTCCTCCCGGTAGACCAATAGTTTCGGATTGCAACAGCACCACCTACAACATTTCCCTATTTCCCTCATCCGTTTTTAATGTCTTCCATCTAACGATATCCATACTGTTCAACAGCCTCCGGCACAGGGTCTACTCCAAACGCTTCCTTCATACTGTCAAAACAACACACTGGCTTCCCTAACTCCCACTTATTCCACCATCAATCTCACTCCACCTCAGGTCCCTGGAAATGTCAACCAGACACAACTTCACCTACCCCAACCCAGCTCCCCCACCACTAACCCCAGACACCTCATCCCCTTCATCTCCACCTTCTCACACAAGATCACCCCACTACACCGCTCCATAAAATCCAACTTTAACAACACCCATACACAACATCCCATCCTACAACAACACAGAAAAATTTCAGCTTTCCATAGAAAAAAAAAAAAAAAAAAACATAAATAAATAAAAACCTCAAGGACATCTTGGTTAGTTCAAAGTTCACCGACCATAGACCCCGACCCCCTTCACCACACTCTATACACTACAGACACAGGAAATTCATCTATAACCCCCATAGCGCCACAGCCTTCCCTACACTCAGTACACTCACACACAATACTACCAATGTTATCTACATTATCACATGCACCCTCTGCACTAAACATTATATCGGTGAAACCAAACATTCCATCCTCACCAGACTCCAACAACACCTCCGCAACATTGGGGGAAGGCAAGCTCACCACACCACTAGTAATCCACAGATCCACAGTCTTGCACCCCAACTAACTTACCACCCGAGGAAAAAAAAAGCACTCAACAACCTCATGAAAAACCGGGATCTCATCATTAAACCCGCGGACAAAGGGAGTGCAGTTGTACTTATGGACCGTCAGGACTACATCTCGGAGGCACAACGACAACTTCAAAACACTGAATGTTACACTTAACGTACTCTCGGACCCTATGTACATGGACACAGATAAATTAATAAAATATACACTCACCCTTCTCTTTTCCACCGGCAAAATTACACGCAAACAATTCATATACCTCCTGGGTCAGTCAACACCCTGACCTCGGTGCTTCCATTTACAACCCAAAATCCACAAACCCTGACAAATGGACACACCCGCTGCACATTCCACCAGGATGACCAATCATCTCGGACTGCTGAAGCGAAAGCTACGAAATAGTGGAATACCTGGACCATTTTCTCACCCCCCTCTCCACCCGACACCTGAGCTACATCAAGGACACTCAGCACTTCCTTTCTCAGGTCAAGAGGCTTACGCTTACAGAACATTGTTTCCTTTTTACAATGAATGTCAACAGTATATAGCACTATACAAACATTGACATCCCACTGGGCCTCAAAGCCATTCAAAATATCTTCTTGAAATACCCAGACTCCACCAGACCTGATGACATCCTCCTGAGGATGCTCCTGATGCTACTGGAGACCAGCCTCACAAGAAACGACTTCCTATTCAACGATGAATGGTACCTCCAGATAAAAGGCACAGCCATGGGCAAATGCTTTGCACCAGCATACGCGAACATATACATGACTGAATGGGAGGAAGAAGCCTTCCGAAAATGTGCCCTTCTACCACTCATCTACATGAGGTATTTAGACGAAATCTGGGGCATCTGGACACACTCGCGCCCATAATTCGACACCTTTGTACATACCCTCAATGCACACCACACATCACTCACCCTGGAGCCTCACATACATGAACATACGACTTTTTGGACACCTCAACCTTCAAAGGCCCCAATTTCAACACCACCGGAAAACTGGACATCAAACTCTTTTTTAAGCCAACAGACACACACGCACTGTTGCGCAAAAAGAGCTTCCATCCGAAACATGTTTTCAGCGGGATAGTCAAATCCCAACTCTTACGGTTCTCACGCATATGTGCATGGACACAAGACCCTGACCGATGCAACAGAAGAACTATTCCAAGCCTTACGCAAACGAGGCTACTCCAGAAGGGGAGGGTTTCTATCCGTATCTTCCTGGGTTTCGTACGTTGGAGGTGCCTTTTTCCAAGCGAGTCACTTGACTTCTGCCTGGGTGCCCTCTGCACTTACCTCAGGTTGTGGTAAGAGGGAATATTGTGTGTCATGGGGTTGGGGTTGATTTGTGGTTGGGGAGTTGGTGGTGTCATTTCCGCCACCAGTCAGAGAAGTTCATCCAAGAGAAGGTCACTGTTACCGACCAGTGTCTGTAGTTGTAAAGTGGTAGTTATTGAGGTAGAGTTTGGAGGTGGGGAGGGGGAGTGGGAGGAAGGTGGTCCCTTGGGGGAGAGGGAAGGGGATGAAGGTGGTGGGGTAATAGGTTTAGGGGTTGGTAATGGTTTGATCCTGGTTTTGGTTTTGGTGTCCCTGGGTGTGTTCCGGAGGAAGGAAGGGGACATGATCGAAGGTCAAAGGTGGTGGTGGATTGGTCCGAGTGGTCCGTTGTAGAGCTACGGTAAGGGTAGCGTGAGGTAAACAAAAAAAGGGGGGGGGGGTAAATTGGGGTAGGGTGGAGGGAGAGAAGAAAAATGAGTTGGTTAATAGTCATAAAATAAGAGTATATAATGTATATGTGTGTGTTTGTGGGAGAGGCAGAGTAGTGTGTAAAGTTATGGTGTGGTTGGTGTTATGTATGTGTAATGTTTATTAGGTCTATTAGTAATGGGGGGGGGGGGGGGGGGGGTCATTTGCTACCCCCTCCATGTGTTAGGGTTTGTTTGTTAATCCCCATTGTATGTAGTAGTGTGGGTGTCTAGTAGTGATGGAAATTCCGGCTCTTTCGGCTCCCAAGCGGCTCTTCAGGTTATTTTGTTGCTTTAATTAATTTATTATCAACAACAATATAAAATTATGCACAAAATGAATTACTGATGTAATTATGTTAGCTGTATTGTCAGTAACAAAGCAAACCACTTTGTTTTCCGCAGCCCACTCTTTTGCCACTTTGAGCAGCTCTTCTGCTCAGTTCTCAGAAGTGTGTCTGTCGCTGAACTCAAAACGATGATTGTTTGACCTCTCAGGGCTCAAAGTGGTGAGACTCTTCATTTACAACCAGCCTGGTGAATCTCACTAGATACCAACCCAGTATGGTCCTGACCAGCTGAAGGTTTCTGACTTACAGGTTAACAGGTCAGAGACCTGGTCTTTCTCTGGCAGAGAAGTGGTAAAACACAGACACATTATGGGGGCAGAACAATCTGATTCTGACATTGCAGTGGACATGAGCTGATGTGTGATGCTCCACTAACATGTTCTAGTGGCAGGAAGTTGGTGACATAAATTCAATCAAAGTTGTTAAAATAGCTGCAGGTTTTAGACCAAAACTGCTAGGTTCAAACTTGGAACACAGGAAGAAATGAGAGGCAGACACAAACTCAGATCTTTTTACTTGCAAGGGGAGACAGGACACCACTGTAACACTGCTGCTACAGAATCCTTCTCCACAGAGTCCTGGTCTCCCCCCGGCCTTTTATTTAGGTTGGGCAGTCAGTAATACTGCATAGTCACACAATCTTAAATCAGGCACATTCTGAGAATGAGAAGAATGTAATCATTAGCGCATCATTGGCATGTTTACTGCATAGCTGCATATATCAGGACTTGATGGACCTATTCTAGTCTGTAGAAGGTCACAGTCACTCAATGATAACTAAAGCACAAGTCAGCACCCACAGAAGAAGAAAAGGACAACTTAGAAGAATAAACAATATAAAAGAATAATTATTCCAACAAAAACCTTCTCTCTTATGCTAATGAGGTCATTATATCTGTCTGCCTCAATACTTCACATGTGTATATTATTCACCAATTTATAGGGGATCTGAAACATGAAGTTGGGTGCACACTAATGCCTAGTTAATGTTATATTTGATATACATTTTAATCTACGGTAGTTGAAGTGTATTACACCATTTTATGTTGATTGTGATCCATACATAAATTGATTAATATTACACATGCTCAGAACCTATAGAACTAATTTCCTGATAATTAATCTGTTTACAGGTTTCATCTGTGTGATTGTTTGATTCATTTTAATTCAGTTTATCAGTTTTATTCAGTGGTTAATGTCTTGTGTTTGGTTTGTATTTGAAAGAGATGAAGCCCAGATTTCAAAAATAGAAGAATTAATCAGGCTGAAACAAGTCAATTAGATTAATCGCACAAAATAAGTTTTACTGTAGAATCTGAATAGTTTTCAGATGGGAGGAGAATCCTGTTCTCCTCCAATTAAACGGCGCACCCCCTTTCGCAGCTGATAATAAAAAGCTTCACACATTTAGTCTAAAGGGTCTTTCTGGGGCTTCAGGCTCCTCAGGGTGCTTCAGCGCTTAGAGCTGTTCCCCTCTGCGTTCTTCCCCCCTCCTTGGGCCCATAAACCACAAGAGGGTTGAGGGACCACTCAGGTCCAACACCTCCCACCCGGCTGATACCGGCACCCAGTCTACCTGAAGGGAGGCTCTGAACCTTTGGACTTGATCTACTCTGACTAAAGAACCGAATGCTGTCCTGCTATGCTGTCTCTCTCTTGTCTGAGCGCTATTTATTTATTATGTTGCCGCTCTGCCCTGACGGATGAAACGGCTGCTGAAGCCTGAAGCAGCTCCGCTGGATCTACTTGCTGTTGAATCCCAGCCAGTGTGAAGAGGGACTTAAAGAAAGACTTTAGGTCCAGAATCTTTTGAATCCAGTGACCCATCCAGCTCCGAGGAGGGGGGCTGAAGAAATCCACAATTTCCCAAATTTGGATCAATAAAGTATCTATCTATCTATCTATCTATCTATCTATCTATCTAAATGGCTCAGAGATGCCTCACCAGACAGAGAGAGACAAAGATGGAAACATGCATCGAGGGGACACGCCAGCCATCAAAAAATGAGGGAGTCCGAGGAACCAAAGAGAGCCGCTGAGGGAGGGAAACGCCTCAATCCGGGTCGCATCGTTGGATCCACAAGATCCAGACAGGTCCAGACAGAAGCTGCTGCCACTCTGCTCCAGACAGCACAACCTCCATCTACCATCTACTCAGAGAGGCTGATGTATAGGTGTATCTTCAGAGGAGAAAGAGTTTGATGACTAGACTAATGAACCAAGTCATGGTCAATTCATAGTCAACTAATAACTCAGTTACAAACTTTACAAGTAATATCAGACACAGGTAGAATTAGGGAATCCATCCACAAATTCTAAACCTGAATTAGACCAGGTCTAAGTTTATTTTCATCTTTATGCTGATGACCTGCAGATATATTTACCTATAAGACCCTCTGACAATACTGCTGGATTGTATCACTGATGTAAAGCAGAGGCTGGATCAGAACTTTTTACATCTAAATGACAGCAAAACAGTATTTTATTTGGCATGTCACCAACATTGCACACTGTCACAGCAAACTTTGGGGTCACATTCGACAGTGGGCTCAAATTCAATAAACAAATTAGCTCTGTGATTAGGACGAGCTTCTTTCAGCTCCGTCTCTTGGCTAAAGTGAAGCCTTTTTTAGGTCAGCGGGATCTTGAGAAAGCAATCCACGCTTTCATTAGCACAAGACTGGACTAGTGCAACGCCCTTTACGTCGGCCTCAGCCAGTCCTCAATCTCGCGTCTGCAGCTGGTCCAGAACGCTGCTGCCCGGTTTTTAACAAACACGCCAAGACGTGAACACATCACCCCGGTGCTGACGTCACTCCACTGGCTCCCAGTTCGTTTTAGAATTGATTTTAAAATTTTAGTATTTGTTTTTAATGCCATTAACGGCCTCGCTCCGTCGTACCTGTCGGAGCGTTTAACAGTCCGTAATCACGGCAGGGCCCTGCGTTCCTCAGGTCAGCGTCTGTTAGAAGTTCCCAGGGCTAAATACAAACAGTGGGGTGAACGCTCTTCCTCCGTCGCTGGTCCCAGACTGTGGAACAAACTGCCCCCGATATTCGCACCACTACTGAAGTCGGCCTTTTTAAATCGAAGCTGAAAACCCATTTTTTTAGACAGGCGTTCAACATCGACTAGGGCAGCCCTGTCTTGTATTTATTTTTATTTTATACGTATTTATTTCTTGTTGATTCTCATTTTATGTACTTTTAAAGGCTTTTTATCATTCTGCAGCACTGAAGCACTTTCTTATACAGTTTTTATGTTTGTGTTTATGTTTTTTATGCTGTGTTCCTATGTATCGTTTTATTGTAAAGCACTTTGAGAGCCTGTAGGCTATTGTAAAGCGCTATATAAATAAACTTTGATTGATTGATTGATTGATTATAACCTGAAACTGATCCTCAGTCTTCCCTGGTGCTACTTAAACCAGTCAGAGAGATATCAGTCAATGAATTGATCTGGTCATCTTTGGTTTGTTTGATCCGTGAATGTTCGTTATTTGTATTTGCTGTATTCCTTTAATTATTCTTTATGCGATTTTATCATTGTTTTATGATTCATTCAATTATATTGTTAGTAGTGTAGTCCAGTAGTTAGTCAAATTCTATTTTTTTTTCCCTTCTTCAAGCGGAGCAGTGATTGCCGGTTTTAGGGCATTTTAATTCACAGGATGGGTATCTTAATGGATGGTCTGGATTTAAAAATGAATAAAACCCCAAAGGAAGGACAGAACTATATGTGTTGAGTGTTTGGAATAAAATAAGTAAGTGCAAGTTATCCTCCATCCCCATCCCATACCTGCTCCTCTATGTATTTCATAACTCCTTTTTAGTAAATTCTCAGTTTTAGTCTTTATTTTAGACCATTCAACACTTGGGACAATACAGTTTTATGTTTTAATAAGTTTAAGTAGTAGTTTTAATAAGTTTTATATATGATTACACAGTTTTTAGCACTTTTTAAACTAGCACTTATACATACCTTTCGAAAAAAAAGTTTTTTTGTTACAATGCTCATAATTTCAGTAAGAAACCTTTTATTTTATTTGTGATATTCTTCTTTCAGTGCATTATTGGTTCTGTATTGTGATTTTGAGTTTGCTGTTATATTCATTCTAGTATTCCTGTTTTCCACCATCCTCCTTGAGCTTGAGATATTTCACCTCAAAGTTTGTGCTGTGGCTTTTTCTCATCTTGGGAATATTTTGCCCTTTCACCACACACCCAGCTTATGCTCTAAAATAGTATCACACATGAATCACTATTATATTGCTAGAGAATCAAGTGTGACCATTAATTACATGTTTGCCCTGCAAGATATGGAGATAGGGTGGAACATTGTGCCTTCAAATAAAGATGACAAGATCATTATGTGATTGATTGGAGGCATGATATAATTATAATTTGCATGATCCTTTAAAAAAAAGATAGGGTCCGCTTCACATCTCCTGATCCCCAAAAAAGACCCGCTATAGACATGGATCTACAGCAGCGGCAGCTGTTGTCACTGTGGTTGTGGTCATCGCTATCTTTGCAGTCATCTGCTACTGCCGCAGAAGCAATGAATTAGATGATGAACTCTCTCTTAGATGGCCTCTAGAAAGGGCTCAGGGCAGCGCACAGGTGAGGAAAAGTTTAGCAAAAGAAATCTTTGCATGTAAGTATGTTGGTCATTTGTGCCATTGTGACATTCAATATTTTTTATTTTTTTTTATTTCATGCTGCATCAATTCACACTTAAATTCATCTCACTACACTTCACATAGTATGTTTAAGAAGTTATAATAATCCAATCATGATTTGCTCCAAGAGAGACATCTGGTCATGTATGAGAAGATGGATGGAGGACTCAAGAGTAAGTATAAAGAATGAGTACAAGGTCTGTGAGTAATAGTCAAATATGTAGGATAAATAAATTGAGTGCATGTCTCTGTTTGGTGATTTATCTGATACTGTTAAGGAAACAACTAAACTCTTCAGTCCTCTGGTCCTTCAGGACCACAATCACTGATTAAGGACACAGTTCATAGTGTAGTAGCCTGAACCACTTGAATGTACTGATGGTGACAACTCGGTACTTTTAGTGGCAGTAAAAATTTCTGTCAAAGTGTCCCTTAAATTAAGAAAATATCATGATCTTCAGGAGCTGTTGTCCCCATTAGAAAAAGAATTTGACTGGATCCATGGAGCATGGTGAAGCAAAAGTGAGTATTAGTCAGCAGGCTTTAGTGCCATGTACATGAATTACAGCAGGGGTCACCAGCTATATTAGTCAGCAGGGCCAGAATTTTGCCAAACAGTCACCTTGGGGGCCAGACCCTCAAATGAAAAATTAAATAAAAATCAAATTTTAGCATAACATTATTTGATGTTTGTTTATATTTTTTTCATTTAATTACAAAAAAGCCTTTATGAGTCAGGCTCCTATCACCTATACCACAGTCAACCACCAGGAGTGATAGAGATATTTTTCCTCAACTCAATTCAGCTTTATTTATAGGCCACTTGAAAAACAAAAAAACGCATTAGTGAAAGAAAAAGGCCTCTGAACACAGCTAAAATGGCACTTTCAAAGGCCATGAAACAAAAGTTGATGAAAACAGATCCTTTAATGATGACTGGACTGAAAAGTACGCATTTATCATGGCAACCTTCCGAAATGCGTCACCTGTATGCCTCATTTGCAACGAAATTGTTGCAAATGAATGTAATCTGTGCCGTCACCACAGCACTTAACATCCACATTTCAAGGATTCATATCCTGAGCAGTCAGAGGCCCGTCAAAGAAATATCGCCTCATTGAAATCTGCCTACTCCCGTACAAGTGGCATTATTACTCGAACTTTAACTGATCAAGAGAGAGTACGGTGAGCATCTCTGCAGGCTGCCTGGCTGCTTTGCAAACATAACCAGCCTTTCACGGAGAGTGAGCTTTTAAAGGAGTGCATGGTCACCGGCTGGAGGAACTTGCCCCGACAAATCCATGGACAGAGTTATTGCATCTGTCAAAGAAATACCTGTCTCTGCTTCAACTGCTGCACGTCGTGGACACATCTTGGCAGAGCATGTCCAGCCAGCTGTCACTGACGGGATCAAGAGAGCCACATACATTTCGCTGATGAGTCCAACACAGATATCTCACAGTTGTTCATTTTTTGTCAGATACTTTGATGGCAAAGATTTCCGAGAGGAGCTGCTGGCATTGCTTCGGTTGGAGGGCAACACCACTGCTGACATCCCCTTTGGAAAACTGGAGGATTTTTTTTAAAAGCCATGGATTGTCCCTGGATAAAATCAACCTGACAGTGACAGATGGTGCACCTGCCATGATTGGCAAAAATAAGGGTCTGGTGAGCAGAATAAAGGCTGTCGCTCCTAAAACTAACACACTTCACCGTATTATCCATCAAAGCGTCATCATGCTGAGCACAAAGCTGAGCAGCAACAATGAAAGTTATTAACCACATCAGAGGAATCCCAGGCTTGTCATGACGCCCTGTTACTCCACAATGACGTGTGCTGGCTCAGTGAGGCCAAAGCTCTGGAGCTTCGTTGACCTCCTCCGATTTTTATAAACAAAATAAATCAAAAGCGGCAGCTGACCATCTCCGCATCAGGCAAGACAGATAATACATGTGCAACATTGCGTTTAACAGACATTTTCTCCCATTTGAATACACTTAATCTCCAGCTGCAAGGGGAAAAAAAATCAGTGGTTTTTAGTTGCTTTAATAGTGTGGACCACATGATATTTTCTCTCTCTGGAATCCAGGCCGAATCATCGGGCCGAATCATCAACTGGCGGCCCGTGGGTCACTGAATTACAGTTTTACAAAACCCAATTTTTGTCAGCGTCCCTTCAATTTAAAAAAAAAAAAAAAAAAAAACCCTCAGGATTTCCTCATCAGATGCAGTTCTCCCAATCAAAAATTAAGGCAATTAGATCCATTGAAGATGGTGCAAGGATCCGGTGGTGAAGCTAAGGTGAGTGGTAGTAAACTGGTTTTAATGTTGTGTGCATGAATTAATGTGTTGCCTGAAAAAGGGATTGATTACCAGGGGAAAGTTCTGTAATTATTCTGAAAGCTTTTAATGTGTTAATAAAAGCTTGACCCATTTTGACATTTGAGCAGAAGAAAACTACCATTTTTTTCTGTATAAGCACCTTGAATACAAAATTCAAGAGGGAGAGGAAATTTTATGATGCATCTTTTCAAGCAGAAGCCCATGTGGGTCTAAATCCAGGTCTTCAGGGCCCTTTGTCAGGGGAACAGGGAGAGGGACTCAATTGCAGACCAGAGGAATCTTAAAGTTAATCCCAAATGATAACCACAAAAATCATGAGTGACTGAAAGGGGGAGGGGAAACACCAAATGAAGACAGGCTAAAAGGAAGGCTCCCTACACTAAATATATTATGAAAAGAGTAAACTAAATCACCATTGCCGAGCAGCTGACTAGAACAAAAATGGAACCGAGGAACCAGCTAAGACAGGCCATACAGACCTAACTCACTCAAAGAGACTCTGAGAAGGATCTAAATGATGAATAAATCCCCCAGACAGGTTCATGTGGTACATCTGCAGATTCACACCCCCCTATACAGCTAGAGCACAAACAGGACAGCACTTTCTCTTCCTCTGAAAAGAGACAAGGAGTCAGCAGCCCTGAAACCAGGGGTAGATATAGGCTTCAACCAGCTGATCCTTATCAGGGACAATGGGACAATCAGGCTCCACAGCTGCCTCTCGTCACAGATAACGAACCAACCAGCCTGCTGACAAGAACAACAGGTTCTGTTTTCCTGTACTATCAACAATCGGTGGTTGTGAGGTGTGTTCTCAGAGACTGGATCCACAGAGCATGTGTGAAAGCCTGGGGGGGGGGGGGGGACCAAAGGTAAAAGTAAAAGCAAAGTTGCTATAATGTCATGTACATTTACTATTTATGGTTTAACTCACACCAAATTAGATCAGGAAAGCTAAAATCATACAGAAGATTTGTGGATCTTGGAAGATTTCACTGAACTATGTTTACTAAATCCTTCCTACTTTCAGAGACACTTTGAGGACCCGTTGATTTTCATGCGAGCATGTTTGTGTTATAAATGAGAATGATCACATGCACTACATATTTCACTTTTGTGTTACTACCAACAAAGATCACATGCTGAGTCACAAAGGAGGATGAGGACATCTAATCCATTGAGGACTGAGTGCTTTGGAGCTTGAACTGTATCTGAAAAAGCAAACATTGTTTTGCTGTTCTCTTTTCAATGTTCAAATAAAATTGGGACATTTCAAACATGTGGACTTGTGTTTTAAAAGAGTAAATGGAAATACAGTTTAAAGACAGATTTAACAAGACTTTGAAACTTTTGTTGTAGATCATGTCAGTGATTTTCAAGAGCAGAGAACCAGTATTCTCGGAAATATGGTACTGGGTCAAAAAACATCCTGGTATTGAGATGCTGGATGTGACCCAACATCTACTTATGGGCTCTTTTTACTCATAAATATGGTCTATACCGAGATGAAGAGTCATAGGACCTGATTGTACTGAGATGCTAGGTCACACCCACTATCTCAGTATCAAACCCAACATCTGCTTACGAGCCCATATTACTTAGATAGGGTCTATACCGAGATGCTGGATTCAGTACAGAGATGATAGGTGTCACCCAGTATCTGCTTCCAAGTCCCTAAGTCCTAAATACAGTGTGTGTGCACACCAACTTGGCTGTAGTAGTGAGATGTTGGGTGTTGATTGGATTTTGACTATATTTAACAATTTTGTAACAAGGAAAGTATGCATCTAAGCAACTCCCTGCGAGTACAATTCCTTTAACATATATAATTCAGCCATCTCAAATAAGTTTGATTTGAATGTAGTACTTTTTGTTCCCTTAAGCGGAGCTAAAATCACACAAAAATACCAAAATACCAACCAAGAAAATAAGATAATATAGTGTTGTACATTGCAGGCTTGGAGCCAGGATTTATCTGTCTATGGGTCATTTACACATCAGCCTGCCCATTAGCCATTAGGTTCAGAACATTAATCCACTTCTGACTTCCCAAATTACATCCAACGACTTCCAGCTTCTAAAATTAATTATCCAGTGACTTCCAACGAATAAGAAAGTAGGAAAACTATTTCTACTACTACTTTTACTTAAAAAAGGGATTAGGGAAGATTTTGCTGATTTGTTTTCAGGAAGTCATATTCCATCTAATTTTGTTGATATCTTTATTTAGAGAAGCAAAGATTTAAAAGATGAGTTGGAGAGAAATATGAACCAAGGCAAGTATTCATCACATATTTTTGGCGGCAGTAGCTCAGTCCGTAGGGACTTGGTTTAGGAATCGGAGGGTCATCGGAGGGTGTAAAAACTGAATTTCCCTACGGGGATTAATAAAGGTTCATCTTATCTTATCTTATTATGATATTACTTTGAAGGAAGTGAGAGCTGATATAGACAAGTCAAAGTTGAAGAAAGCTGTAGATGTGGAGGACATCCCACAAAAAGTATTGTTAGGGTAAGTCACTACCACTTCTAAACATGCTTTTATGTTTGTTTAAATGTTGCTATAAATACAGTATTATTCCTTCTGCATGGTATAAATCTAAAAATTATCAAACTCTGGGATGCAATAAAATCAGTAACTAACATGAATGCTGTAAAAACAAATTACCGCTCTAAATGAACAGAGTAACTCAAATGAGTTGAATGATTTCTATTTCAGATTCAGCCAAGAGAATTTCTCTCATGATTGTATCAGTGATATAGTCTCTACCAGAAACCGATATCACTGGCTGGCTGGAGGTGGACCCACTTAGTGTCCAGCGTCTCTTTAGCACTGTGTGGACTGATAAATCCACAGGCCTAGATGTCTGCGGGCTTTTCTGCTCGAAAGCTGTGAAGAGGAACTAACATCAGCATGGTGTCCTATAATCCAGTGGTAATTAGACACCTATGCCGTCCCAGCTCTGTGGAAGAGGTCAATAGTAACATCAGTTCCCAAAAAGTTCTGTGCTACAGTGAATAATGATTTTCGCCCTGTTGCCTTGACCTCCTTAATTGTTTTGAAAAAATTGTCACGTCTGCTTAAACCAGAAGTACAACCAATGTTATGCATGTCAGTTTGCCTATAAACACAAACACAGTACTGAGGATGCAGTCCTATGCATGTTGCATTTTATTTCTAAGCACTTGGAAGAGACAAAAGCATGTTTGAGTTTTATTCCTTGATTTTAGCTCAGCATTTAATAGTGTGCAAGTTGAAGGACATGAATGTTACCACTACCTCGATCAAATGAGTTTATGCCTTTTTAACTAATCGCACACAGCAAGTGAAGGTCCATCAAGCACTGTCAGACATTAAACACTGTAATACAGGCGTACTACACGGCTGTGTGCTTTCACCAGTACTTTTTATACATTGTACACCAATGACTGCAGGAAAGTACATCCTAACAATCTTATCTTTAACAACACAGCAATTGTGAGTCTTCTGCATGAGGACATGGACACTTTTGCATATCATGATGAGATCAGCACCTTTATTAATTGATGTGACAAAAAATATCTGGTTTTGTGACAATGTGACAAAAGCACAAGAGATGGTTCTTAACCCAAGGCAAGTGACCACACACGAGCCACTGGTCATTAAAGACCAGACTGTCAAACAAGTGGCCACATGCAGATACCTAGGTGTCCATATCAATAACCTTCTTTGCTGGAAGGAGGATTTTTGAGACAACTGAGGCTGTATAGGGTCAGCAAGCAGATTATAATGATTTTTTATAGTGCTATTTTAGTGAGCCACATCAGATATGGAATCACAGCTTGGTACGGCAACCTATCAGTACATCTGAAAAACAGGTTGGCCAATATGCACAGAACAGCAATGAAGACCATAGGTACAAGACAATATCAGTCCATAGAGAATTTGTATAACCAGTTGGTCATAAAACAAGCAACAAAAATCTCTTTAGACCCTACTCACCCACTGTCCTCTGAATCTCCTCTGAAACTTCTTCCATCGCGAAGATTTCATATGCCAAAGTGCAAAACTAACCACCTCAAATTATCATTTGTCCCATCCTCCATTAAGCTGCTGAACAATGTTAAAAACTACTGCAATAGGACAACATGCAATAAACACACAACACTTTAGCACTGAGCACTTTTTCTTGCACTTTAGATGTATCTGTATGTTCTGATAATGTGTCCCTCTAATGTCTTGTGAAGCAATGAAACTAGTACTGTGTCCAAGATGAATTTCCCTAAGAGTACAATAAAGTTTAATTTACTTTTTACTTGACTTGATCCAAGACTGATCCAAGAATACCTCTTAATTACAGGGGAATCAGTCTTCTTAGTACAGTGTAAACGGTAAATTGTATTTTAATATTCTGAATGTTAGGCTGACCCAATACCTGGAAACTGGAATATGTTGTTGATGAGCAGAATGCGTTTAGGGAAAACTGAGCCTGCATTGATCATAGTCACTCAATTTCAATCATCGTTAGAGCAAAACTGCTGAAAGTAAGTCTACTTTTATATGTTTTGTTGATTGATTTGAACAAAACAAATAAAGTTATTATTGCCATGCCTGTTAAGCCTTAGGTCCTGTTTTTCTTGTATATTCAGTCATGTGTGCACTTCCTGTTTTATTTTGTTATTCTAACTCTCCCTCCTGTTTCAGAGCACTTCACTTCCTGCCCTTGTGATTCCCGTTCCCTGTATTATTGACATCCCCTGACCTACTTTTCATGTGTTCACCTGTCTCTTGTTAGTCCCGCCCCTGATTGTGTCCACCTTTCTCTTGTTAGCCCCGCCCCCGATTGTGTCCACCTTTCTCTTGTTAGCCCCGCCCCCGATTGTGTCCACCTTTCTCTTGTTAGCCCCGCCCCCGATTGTGTCCACCTTTCTCTTGTTAGCCCCGCCCCCGATTGTGTCCACCTTTCTCTTGTTAGCTCCGCCCCCGATTGTGTCCACCTTTCTCTTGTTAGCCCCGCCCCTGATTGTGTCCACCTGTCTCTTGTTAGTCCCGTCCCTTCACCATTATATATTGTGTGTCTTCGCTTCCTTCTGTCGTTTGTGTTACCCCCCGTGTGCGAGAGTTCCAGCCTTTTTCCTTGTGTTTTGACTACTTGTGCTTTTGAACCTCTGCCTGCTTTTGTGAATTGGATTTGTTTGCCTGCCTGACTTGACTACCCATGTCCAAACTCTTTTTGAATATAAAGATTTTGCCTTTTTACACCTGCCTGAATCCTGAGTCGTGCATTTGAGTCCAGACCTGTTATAGTGATGGGCAAATGAAGCTTTTATGAACCACTGAACCACTTGAAGCAATCGGTTCAAAATGGTTTGAAGCTTCAAAGCTTCAGTGATAATGACATCTGGTGGTGAACAAGCTGGAACTGCAGTCAAATACTATGGAGGCTTCATCATTCATTCATTCATCGTCAACCGCTTATCCCGTTAGGGGTCGCGGGTGCTGGAGCCGATCCCAGCTGGCATTGGGTGAAGGCGGGGTACACCCTGGACAGGTCGCCAGTCCATCGCAGGGCACATTAACCTAAATTGCATGTTTTTGGACTGTGGGAGGAAGCCGGAGTACCCGGAGAAAACCCACGCTTATATGGGGAGAACATACAAACTCCACACAGAAGAGTCCCAAGCCAGAATCAAACCAGCGACCCTCTTGCTGTGAGGCAACAGCGCTAACCACTGCACCACCGTGCAGCCCTACTGTGGAGGCTTTTAGACAGTAAAACAATAGTAAGTATACACACATACAGGAAACAATGACTGGATATCTAGTTCCCTATACTAATAAAGATGTTTTTGTGTATTGTATTATGGCAGCTCATGAGTAAATAACAAATCAAGCAAATGGCTCATACCTTGTTTTACTCAACACTAAGAAATATTGTGAATGTCATTTCATTATTTTGTCCTGAAGCCTTAAATAAACAAAAGTGTGAAACAATGTTACGCTAAGAAACCTTGACTCATATGTTCACACTTCTTTTTGTACTAACAACGTCTCCACATCTTGAGAATATGCGCTCACACGGCACAGATGTCGCCTGTGTGCATAAACATTTTTTGGCGAGCACATACAGATGTGGGCAATCATTTTTCTGCTCTGTCCAGTAAACCAGAGGGTCTTTGGTTCTTTCCAGTGGTGGAGCAATCATGTAGCACTGGACCTCTACATTCGCATCAGCCGTTGTGCTCCTCAACCTCCCGGCTTCATTGGCATCTCTGTCCAGCAGCTCCCAAAGGCTCCCTTCAAAAAGACACACATAACAGTAATCAGTCTGGATCAAAATAAACACTTTTATTTTTTATTTTACCTGCAAGCCTGCCTCCTGGTCCACCTGTGACATATTGAAGGTTTATCACTGACTTTAAGATTTATAATTCCACTTGGTATTTATAATATATATAATCTTTATAATATTACCAGTGGATAATGCTGGAGTTTCATCATCTGCTGGAGGTATTGCAGGTTGAGCTGATTCTGGTTGAGTTGATGTAGATGGCTGTTGTGAGGTTCTCATTACAGATGCACAATCTGATACCATGGGCACGACCTTGATTGTGGAACCCAATCATTTTAAATCTGTGATCCTGGAGTGTAGCAAGCTGTTGAATCCTCCTGGCCATCAAATCTTGACGTCATCTGTTGTATCAAGTTCTGCCCCAGTACTTTTGCAGTGGCATGGCTTGTTTTTCCTGTTAAATTTATTATACTATGAACTAGCGTTTTTAAACTCTCTTTTCCTCGGACAGTTCATTTGTTGCCTTCTTAAATGGGTTAAGCATTGCTATGCAGGCAGCCATGGTGTCATAATCTTCTGGTCTTCCAGTGGTCGGACATCTGTGGTGAGCACGGCAACAGCTGACCCCACAGTCTGCCTCTCCTCGTACAAACGCTGGAACATGTCGTAGGTGCTATTCCAGCAAGTGTCCACCTCCTGAATGAGCTTCATGGGTTCGCGCCCTGCGGATTTCTGCACCTGTTGCAACATCTCTTTGGCTCTAGTGCTGGTTTTAAAGTAGGTCACCACTTTACGAGACCATGTGCGAAGGTCTTCCAGTCCAGGAGTGTTCTCAATGGACTTCTTCACCACTAAATTAAGTGCATGAGCATAGCAAGGAATAGACCTCAGGCCCAACTTTCTGACACTGGCAATCATATTTGCTCCTGCATCTGTCACAAAGCTTGACACTTTCTTTTCAATGCCCCACTAAATCATGAGACACCTCGTTGAAGAGGTTATGTTATCAGCAGTGTGTGCTTCTGGGAATGGCAGCACCCCCAAAACCACTGTGGCCAGCTTGTCAGAGGCATCCACATAATGGGCCGTCACTGCCACATAAGCATCCATGTTCATGGAGGTCCACATGTCGCTTGTCAGGCTCACAGCCTCCACACTCTCCATGACAGCCTTGGCCTTTTCCTTCTCCTCCTCATAATGGCGCACCACCATCTTCTTCAGATCTTTCCTCGATGGCAGAATGTATGTGGGATCAAGAAGTGCCACAAAGTCCTTGAAACCACGGTCCTCCACAATAGAAAATGGTCTCTCACTACCATATCCACCAGAGCATCATCCAACTGTTGCTGCCAGCCAACTAGACAGAAACGAAGAAATAAATAAATTACAATACATAAAATAAGTATTTATTTGAAATTTCGGGAAGATAAAGCATTATGTATGTATCGAATATAGTCATATACATTAAATGTTATTGTAGTGTGTTACTGTTTCATTAATAAAATAGGCCACCTCTTCCTGCTCCTGTGTTCTCCTGGGTAACACCAGAAGTAGCTGAAGTTTCTTGCCTGGAATGTTTGGCAGTGAAATGGTTCTTCATGGAAGAAGTATTATGATACTTCAGCTCAGAAGTACACAACAAGCACCGAACCTGAAGAGAAAGACATTAGATAAAAACTAAAACAAAATTCACTACACATTACATATAGGCTACACTAATTGCATATATAACTGTAATGATACTTAAACATGAGACTTGATAGACCATATTCTAGTGTACATATTTGCTGGCTGTTCATGTAACTTTTATGCTTAGGCTATATACTGTATTAAACACTATAATATGTGCAAGTAATAATAATTGTAGGTGAGTTCCAGAGCACACATATGATACAGAATGTCTTTTTCCCCCTAATAATAATAATAATAATGCTAATAACAACAATAACAATAATAATAAAAATGATGAGTTGTGGTCCACAGCTAATATGCTTTCTTCTCTTAGAACAAACAGCTTTAAATGATAAAGCCTGGTTGCTTATAGATACAGCAAGCCAGTTGAAAATGAATACTGATTACTGAACATCCATCCTACTATCAACCAATCTATGTAAAACAGTGTGGCGTTAATGTTTGTAACGTGAAGCTTAATGTCAGAGAGTTTGTGTTATACTGCATCAGTGGCTGCATAGTTCATGTGCTGTGAAACCTCTTATAGGGGATTAGTGCAGTAAGCGCACATAATCAAACAAATGGCTCCTCCTATAATAACAAGCCCACCTCATCATGGGCAATGAGATCAAAGTATTGCCACATTTTGGAACAGCCCCTCTTCCTGGCTGGCTCCATGTCCATGTTGATGATGATGAATACAGGCAAAAACGCAATGTAATGAAACAGCAAATCAACTCAACTATGCAAACGCCTCTACGGCTTCCTACGATTCCTGCTTCCTCCTGCTCACCACATTTGGCAAAGCCTGAGTGATTCTCCGGGGATTCAGAGCGGCTGGAATGACGCCTCCCTCCTCCATACCTTCCTGCACGGACTCTCCGATCCATCCCTGACCTGGACTCTGTCAGAGTGCTCATCTGTCATGCAGGTGGGTCGCACAAGATTAACCCCCAAAGAACAATTTTCCTGGCAGTTGTGGCAGAAATGTTTGTTGGTCTACCTGACCGTGGCTTGGTTTCAACAGAATCCCTCACAGAATCGCCCTGACAGGGGCGGCAGTAGCTCAGTCTGTAGGGAGTTGGCTCAAGTCCCGACATGGACCAAGAACTGAGTGTGAACTGGTAGCTGGAGAGGTGCCAGTTTACCTCTTGGGCACTGCCGAGGTCCCCCTGAGCAAGGCACCAAACCCCCAACTGCTCGGGGCGCTTGTCAGGAGCAGCCCCCTTACTCTGACATCTCTCCATTGATGCATGTATATGGGTCCTGTTTGTGCATGTGTGTGTTCGGGTCTGCATGTACTGTGTATAAGTTAACAACAGAGTGTAAAAATTGAAATTCCCCTTGTGGGACTAATAAAGGTTGATCTTCTTCTTCTTCTGTGCATGTTATCAGGCCCAAATCACCAGAAACTATTGATCAGGGTCATTTGGGAAGTTTCTGTTGTCAATATTGTCACGCCAGTTAACCCTTAAGTTTGTATTCATGTGTGTTTTGTTCATTTGTGTGTGTATTTCCTGTTTTATTTTGTAGTCTGACTCTCCCTCTTGTTTCAGAGCACGTCACTTCCTGCCCTCCTGTTCTTCCGCGTTTTGAATGAATGAGATTCCTGACTCCCTCCCCTGCGTCTGATCATCGTTCCCCAGCCCTGATTGTGTTCACCTGTCCATAATTAGTCACTCCCTTCTTTAGTATTTAAGCTGTGCTTCCCCATCCTTCTGTGCCAGTTCGTCTTTGTACCTTTGTGTGAAAGCGTCCTCGCGTACTTCTTGTTTAAGTCTCCCAGTGTTTTTGATTATTCCGCCTGATAACCGACTACGTCTCCGCCTATCGATTTGGATCTGGTTGCCTGTACCCTGACTGTCTTTTTGTGTACCGAACCTTTTGCCTGAATAAAGACCTTGTGAATTTTTACCTGCCTGCTCTCCTGGTCGTGCTTTTGAGTCCTCCTCCTGTTTGACCCAGTGCCTCACAGAACGAACTGGCCAAACATGGACTCAGCCGGCCCGGATCAGGTCCGGTCCTCGCTCCACACTCATGGAGCGCAGATTCACCGCCATGAGGAGCAACTCTTCGCCGTCTGCATCAAGAGAAGTTCCGAAACATGGTCGGGGAGCAAGTTAATCAACTCGGAGCCCAGATGCAGGCCCTGATAAGCCGTTTAGACACTATGTCGTGAGATCGGCAGCCGCCGATTCCCGATCCCCCCACACCGCCGCCTCCACCGACTTCTTCCGCTTCTCCACACCTCGCCAGACCCGAGCGCTTCTCCGGTGAGTCGGCTAACTTCCATTCTTTTTTGGTTCAGTGCAGTTTACACTTTGAACTATAGGCAGCCCAATTCCCCACTGAAAGATCCAGAATCGCATTTATGATTACCCATCTATCAGGCAGAGCCGAGGCTTGGGCGACAGCGGAATGGGCGCGCAATTCTCCCGTGTGCTCGTCCCTAAAACTGTTCACAGAGACACTGCAGAGAGTCTTTGATAACACCACTCCGGGGCGAGAGGCGGCGAGAGCGCTGGTCAGCTTGCGGCAAGGGAAAAGGAGAGTGTCGGACTACGCGATTGACTTCCGTACGCTGGCTGTAGACAGCGGATGGAACGATGCCTCCCTGCTTAACACCTTCATTCATGGACTCTCTGACGCGGTAAAGGACCAGTTGGCCCCTTTGGATCTTCCCGCTGATCCAGACTCGGTCATCGCATTAGCGATCCGAATTGATAACCGGTTATGGGAGAGGGAAAAGGAGAGACGCAAGAGTGAAGTACCGCCTCCAGGCATGTCGGGGCAGCCTGCTAGGCTCCGTCCGGCTTGGCGTTCTCCACCGCCCGCAGAGGTTAGTGGTGTTACATCTCCCCCTAGTGCCCCAGATGAGCCGATGCAGGTGGCCCGAGCCAGACTGACTCCTGAGGAGAGACGTCTACGGGAGGGGAGATGTATCTATTGTGGCCAGCTGGGACACTTCCTGTCGACATGTCCGTCAAAAGACCGGGCTCGCCAGTGAGAGAGAGGGCGCTGGTGAGCCAAACTTCCTCTTCCAAATATTCCTCTCGCCCTTTAACTCAGGTACAGCTAATTTCTCAATCTCAGTCACTGCTTTATCCAGTCCTGGTGGATTCTGGTGCTGATGAAAATTTTATGGACTGGAGGTTGGTGAATGCACTTAATCTATGGAAGACTCCCCTGCCCGGGGTTCTGGAGGCCAACGCTCTGGACGGACGCCCCCTGGGTCGAGTCACTCACCGCACTCAACCAGTGAAATTGATCATGACTGGTAATCACACAGAGACTCTGAGTTTTCATGTGTTCAATTCCCCTCTTCACCCTCTGATTTTAGGCCTGCCATGGCTTATTAAACACAAACCATATATTGATTGGTCAACTGGTAACATCTTGGGTTGGGGAGGGGAATGTGCACTAACCTGTTATTCATCTGTCTCACCCCCCGAGCCTCCTGAGTCCCGGACTACGCCCCCGGTGTTGATGGTGGGGACAACCTCGTCACTTCTGAACTCTGTTCCAGCTTCCAGTGAACACGCTGATCTGCCCGGAGTTCCACCCTGTTATCACGATCTACAGGAGGTGTTCAACAAAGCTAAGGCTACCTCCCTGCCCCGTCATCGACCGTATGACTGCGCCATTGATCTCCTCCCAGGCACATCACCGCCGAAGGGACGCCTCTACTCCCTCTCTGCCCCCGAGCGGAGAGCAATGGATGAATACATCGAGTCCTCCCTTGCGGCTGGGATCATCCGCCCGTCCTCATCCCCTGCTGGGGCTGGATTCTTCTTTGTGGACAAAAAGGACAAATCCCTTCGACCATGCATCGACTACAGAGGACTCAACGAGATTACCATTAAGAACAGGTACCCCCTCCCTCTCATTTCATCTGCGTTTGAACTATTAAAGGGTGCTAAGGTTTTCTCTAAACTCGACCTAAGAAACGCTTACCACCTGGTACGCATAAGGGAGGGGGATGAATGGAAGACTGCCTTCAACACTCCTAGTGGTCCCTACGAGTACTTAGTAATGCCATTTGGCCTCACTAATGCACCAGCTGTATTTCAAGCTCTTGTAAATGATGTGCTTCGTGATATGCTTAATCAGTTTGTTTTGGTGTATCTTGATGACATCCTGATATTCTCCCCAGACCAGCAGACCCACGAACGTCATGTCCGCCGTGTGTTACAGCGTCTTCTAGTGCATCAGTTATATGTAAAGGTTGAAAAATGTGAGTTCCACGTCCCTAAAATCACGTTCCTCGGCTTCATTGTGGCCCCCGACAAGATCCAGATGGATCCCGCTAAGGTTAGCGCTGTAGCGGATTGGCCGACTCCTACTAGTCGCAAACTAGTGCAACGTTTCCTTGGTTTCGCCAACTTTTACCGTAGGTTTATTCGCCATTTCAGCAACATTGCAGCACCTCTCCATGCTCTGACCTCCACACAAACCAAGTTTGTATGGACTCCGCAGGCTGATCAGGCTTTCCATAAATTGAAGGAGAGTTTCTCCACCGCCCCGATTTTGACTCTCCCTGATCAGCACCGACAGTTTGTGGTGGAGGTTGACGCCTCCAACACAGGCATCGGGGCCATTTTGTCCCAGAGGTCTGCTGAAGATAACAAATTGCACCCTTGTGCCTTCCTTTCTAGGAAGTTATCTTCAGCGGAACAAAATTATGACATCGGCAACCGAGAGTTACTAGCGGTGAAGGCCGCATTGGAAGAGTGACGCCACTGGCTTGAGGGGGCTGATCAACCGTTTGTGGTTTGGACCGACCATAAAAATCTTGAATACATCAGGTCGGCCAAGCGGTTGAACTCCCGTCAGGCCAGGTGGGCCCTCTTCTTTAACCGTTTTCATTTCACCCTGTCTTATCGCCCAGGGTCCAAGAACATCAAGCCCGACTCCCTTTCCCGTCTACACGACCCAGACCCGGTTCCAGACGAATCTTCTTACATTGTCCCACCATCGTGTGTTATAGGAGCTATCACCTGGGGCATTGAAAACGGGGTGAAAGAGGCACTAAAAAAGGTCACGGTACCCGAGGGGTGCCCTCCTAACAGATTGTTCGTCCCAGATTCTCTCCGTTCACAGGTCATCCACTGGGCCCACACGTCCCGCTTAACCTGCCACCTGGGCACCAGAAGAACCTCATTTTTCATTAAACAGCGCTTCTGGTGGCCCTCGATCGAGAAGGAGGTGGGGGAGTATGTGGGGGCTTGCCCTGTCTGTGCCAGGAGCAAGTCCTCACATCAGGCTCCCGCAGGTCTCCTCCAACCACTTCCTGTGCCAAGCCGGCCCTGGTCAGACATCTCACTAGATTTTGTCACCGGTCTTCCCCCATCAGATGGTAACACCACAATCCTTACCGTTGTTGATCGATTTTCTAAAATGGTCCATTTTATCCCACTGTCTAAGTTGCCCTCCGCCAAGAAGACGGCGGAGGTTTTGTTACATCACATTGCCCGTCTCCATGGTTTCCCTAGGGACGTGGTGTCTGACCGGGGCCCGCAGTTTGTATCCCGGTTCTGGAGGGAGTTTTGCACCCTGATAGGCACCTCTGTAAGCCTCTCCTCCGGGTACCACCCCCAGTCTAATGGTCAGTCAGAGAGGTTAAACCAGGAGTTGGAAACGGGGCTTAGATGCCTCGTTTCCCAAAACCCATCCTCCTGGAGTAAACAGCTAATCTGGATTGAATACGCACACAATACGCTGCCCTGCTCTTCGTCAGGTCTCTCTCCTTTTCAGTGTAGCTACGGTTACCAGCCGCCTCTCTTCCCTGAGGTAGAGAAGGAGGTTACGGTCCCCGCACTCATCCGTCGTTGCCACCGGGTCTGGAAGGGAGCCCGCTTGATGCTGCTACGAAGCACCAGCCGGTGGAAAAAGGCTTCCGACGGCCGCCGGACTCCTGCCCCCTGCTACCGCCCAGGTCAGAGAGTGTGGCTGTCCACTAAGGACCTCCCACTAAGAGTAGAGTCTCGTAAATTAGCTCCCAGATTTGTCGGTCCTTTTCCCGTTTCTAAGGTCATTAACCCGGTGGCTATCAAACTTCAACTCCCCAGGTCGATGCGCATCCGTCCTACATTTCATGTCAGTCGCATTAAACCTGTTAAGGAGAGCAACCTGGTCCCAGCCTCCAAACCCCCACCACCCCCCCGATTCCTCGACGTCGGTCCGGTGTTTACTGTAAAACGCCTCTTGGCAGCCCGCCGCCGAGGAAGGGGGGTCCAATATCTTGTAGACTGGGAGGGATATGGCCCGGAGGAGACATCTTGGGTGTCCACCAAAAACATTGTTGACCCTGATTTAATTCACGACTTCCGCCGGCGTCACCCCAATCCTTTTGGGACTTCAGGTGCCGTCCCTAGGAGGGGGGGTTCTTTCATGCCAGTTAACCCTTAAGTTTGTATTCATGTGTGTTTTGTTCATTTGTGTGTGTATTTCCTGTTTTATTTTGTAGTTTGACTCTCCCTCTTGTTTCAGAGCACGTCACTTCCTGCCCTCCTGGTCTTCCGCGTTTTGAATGAATGAGATTCCTGACTCCCTCCCCTGCGTCTGATCATCGTTCCCCAGCCCTGATTGTGTTCACCTGTCCAAAATTAGTCACTCCCTTCTTTAGTATTTAAGCTGTGCTTCCCCATCCTTCTGTGCCAGTTCGTCTTTGTACCTTTGAGCGTCCTCGCGTACTTCTTGTTTAAGTCTCCCAGTGTTTTTGATTATTACGCCTGATAACCGACTACATCTCCGCCTATCGATTTGGATCTGGTTGCCTGTACTCTGACTGTCTTTTTGTGTACCGAACCTTTTGCCTGAGTAAAGACCTTGTGAATTTTTACCTGCCTGCTCTCCTGGTCGTGCTTTTGAGTCCTCCTCCTGTTTGACCCAGTGCCTCACAATTATGATTTAAAAAGAGTAAACACAGTTGTTTGACAATAAATGGCTTCACCCAACCACCACATGAGTGGAAAAAAGTTGTTGTGTTATCATTCATATTCTCTGAAAAATGGCCAAGAAAACAAATTCTGCCAGGGTATGTATGAGCACAAGTATACATGCCAGGTGGGAAAAGTAGTGTGGGTGTGTGAGAGGGCAGCTTGTTGTTAATGATTTCTGATTCAGTCACTGAAGTCTGTGTTAGTGAGAAGACCTGGTTCATTGTCCAGCTACACTTTTTGACATGGATGAGATTGTGAAGTTCTTTTTGTCACTTGCCAAGACTCACTAGTAAAAACAGAACAGAGCTCTGTGAAAAACTGACTCATGGGCTCATCTTTCAGCCATGTCATACACCTCCATCCCGCCTGGATTTTCATTCTGGTTGTGAGGACTTTACACACTGAAGACCTTACAATGTGTGACTGAGCAACTTTCATAGGAATGAATGAGAGCTTCCATCTTCATCTCTTCATCTTCAACCGCTTATCCGGGGTCGGGTCGCGGGGGCAACAGCTCCAGCAGGGGACCCCAAACTTCCCTTTCCCGGGCCACATTAACCAGAGCTTCCCTCCAACATTATATCCTGCTCTTGTTATATACATTCATACTCTAAACTCTGGAAGTTGGCACACAGTGAGTCCCCAAAATGCTGACCAATCAGAGCAGACTGGGCTTCTTTGGGGGCTGGGCTTAAACAGGTGCTAAAATGGAGCACTGCAGACAGGGTTAATACAGGTATAGCCAGACAGACAATATGAACAATAATGTAGCATTGTCAGGAAAAACATCAGATGTGACCCCTGAAAGTTTAACCAGCTCAACATGTCTGTGAGGTCCTGCCAGCAAGCCATCTGTGACTGAGGGGATAGCTGGACTGGTACCATGGAGTCTTCATATTTTTGGTCACTCAGCTGAACGTTAAAATAATGTAACTCATACCAAACCTGTGATCTGTCTTCACTCTGGTGTAAAATGCCTCACTCCTCAAGATGTATTTTAAGAATTTGGATGTCCTCCAAGATGGATAGCTGAGATCGATATCTGGGTCACAAGCTGGACGACCGAGATAAAGAATCAGGAAAAGAGATGCAGCTTGTGTGTGCTGAGCCTCATTTTCAATGAAACATCAATGCAGAGCAGAGGACAAAAGCAGCGTGCCCACAAATGACAAAATGGCAGCACAGTTTTTTTCTGTTCCTTTTTATTCAGGCGCATGTCCAACCATGTCCTTCTCAAGCTTGGGTCCTCTACCAGTCCTGTCCCAGTCTACCGAGTCCTGGGAGTTTGAGGGTTCTTCAAAATCTTAGCTGTTTCCAGGACTGTCCTCTTCTGGACTGAGGCTTCAGATGTGGTTCCTGGGGTCTGTTAGAGCCGTTCTCCCAGTTTGGGGGTCACCGCCCCGAGTGCTCCTCCGCCAGAGAGATGAGTGATAATGAATGCCACCTTGGATCACTCAGTAGGGAGCTGGGAGGTTTGCAGCTCTAAGTGCTGGCTGCACTGAACCAGAACGAGTGGCAATTTTCAGAATCCCCAGAGAACCAGATTCATCGATTCACAAAAGAGACAAAGATCAAACAACCTTTACTATGCAGGGTCCGGTACACAGGAAGAAAGTCCAACAGGCAACCAGATCCAAAAATCGACAGGCAAGCAGCAGGGTCAAAAAAACAGGCAAAGATTCAAAAACACACAGAGATTAACACGAGGAAAAATACCGGAATGAAAATCACCAAAAGGATCAAATATGAACTGGCAACATGAGGAAGGGAGGACACACATTATATACTAGAGGGGGGGTGAACAACGAGACACAGATGGACATAATCAGGGGCGGGGCTACAATCAGACACAGGTGAGTAGATGGAAAGTAGGTCAGGAGGCGTGGAGACACACAAGGGCAGGAAGTGCAGTGAATCTGAAACTAAACGAAAGGTTAGTGATTTCAAAATAAAACAGGAAGTGACAATAATGAAAAATGAAAAGACTAAACAAACATGACCTAGGATCTGGTGGTTGTAACAGGACTCCCCCCACACACACACACCTTCTAGGGACGGCACCTGACATCCCAGGAATATCGGGATGATGTCTGTGGAAGTCACGGATGAGCTTGGGGTCCATGATGTTTCTTGTTGAGACCCAGGATCTCTCTTTTGGGCCATAACCCTCCGAGTCCACGAGATACTGCCGCCCCCTACCCCGACGACAGACTGCCAGGAGTCGCTTTACAGTGTGGTCTGGCATCAATGATCCGGGGGGGGGGGGGTTCTGCTGGCTGGGACTAAAGGACTTTCCTTAACGGGTTTGAGGCATCCCACATGGAAGGTAGGATGAATTGATCACCTTGGAAATGGGGAAAGAGCCAACAAAACGGGGAGCCAGTTTTCTGAATTCCACTCGCAGAGGGAGGACTTTGGTTGAAAGCCAAACTCTCTGACTGGATTGGTACATGGGAGCTGGAACCCGACAGTGATCAGCTGCTGGCTTGCAGCGTGAAGCACTTTGTAACAGCATCTGGCGGGCCCCTTTCCACGCCCGGTGGCAGCAGCGGATCAGAGCATGGGCAGAGGGAATGCTCACCGCCTTCTCCACCTCAGGGAACAGCGTGGGTTGGTAGCCGTATATACACTGAAAGGGAGAAAGACCAGAGGCAGAGCAAGGCAACGTGTTATGGGCATATTCAATCCATATGAGGTGCTTACTCCATATCGAGGGGTCCTGTTTCCAACTCTTGATTAAGTCTCTTCGTCTGGCCATTAGATTGGGGATGATAACCTGAAGAGAGGCTGACTGACGCATGCAACAGTGCGCAAAACTCCCTCCAAAAATGAGAGATGAACTGTGACCCCCGGTCTGACACAACATCCCTAGGGAAACCATGCAAACACAACACATGAAACAACTTGACCTCCACCATTCTCTTGGTGGAGGGTAACTTCGGCAATGGAACAAAATGGACCATTTTAGAAAATCTGTCCAAACTGTGAGTACTGTAGTGTTACCTTCAGAGGCAGGGAGGCCAGTAACAAAGTCTAAAGAGATGTCAGACCGGGGGCGATGTGGCACTGGAATCAGTGGAAGCAGACCAGATGAAAGGCGATGCGATGATTTGTTCTGGGTGCAGACTGGGCCTGCCGCAACATACTCCCCCACCTCCTTTTCCATGGCCGGCCACCAGAAGCATTGTTTAACCATGAATATAGTCCTTCTGGTTCCGGGGTTGCAGGAGACGCGGGATGTATGAGCCCAGTGGATCACCTGAGAACGAAGGGGAACTGGGACAAGCAGACGATTAGCGGGACACTGATTGGGTGCTGTAACATCCCTTAAAGCCTCCCTGACTCTTCCCTCAATCTCCCATGTAACAGCCCCCACCACACATGAAGGGGGCAGGATGTGCGAGGGGGTCTTAGGAAAAGGGTCAGGGTCAAACAGGCAAGACAAGGCATCAGGCTTAATATTATTAGAACCAGGGTGAAACGACAAAGTAAAATTGAGTCGGTTAAAGAATAACGCCCACCTGGCCTGACGAGCCTTCAGCAGCATGTTGGGATAGGATAGCTCCAATACCCATGTCATAAGCGTCCACCTTCACCACAAATTGCCACTGAAGGTCCAGAAGACTGAGGATCAGGGCTTAAGAGAATCTGGCCTTGAGGCGACAAGATGCCTGATCTGCCTGAGGAGACTACACAAACTTGACATGGAGAGAGGTATGAGCATGGAGAGGGGCAGCAATTGTGCTAAAATTTCTAATGAATCTTCTATAGAAATGAGCAAAGCCAAGAAATCGTTGGACCAGTTTGCAATTAGTGTGAGTGGGCCAGTCTGCGACAGCACTAACCTTTGCTGGGTCCATCTGGAGGTTGTCAGGGGTAACAACAAAACCAAGGAATGACACGGAGGAAACAGGGAACTCACATTTCTCTGCTTTCACAAAGAGTTGGAGCTCAAGGAGATGCTGGCAGACCTGGCAGACATGTTTAACATAGCTCTGTGTGTCTGGAGAGAAGATTAGGATATCGTCTAGATAGACAAACACAAACTGGTTTAGCATGTCCCTGAGCACATCATTAACTAGGGCCTGAAATACTGCTGGGGCATTAGTAAGTCAGAATGGCATTACTAAATACTCATAGTGGCCACTAGGGGTGTTAAAGGCAGTTTTCCACTCCTCCTCCTCCCTTATTAGCAGTAAATACACCTCCCCTCCCGAAGGCGGTACTGATGCTCCTCAGGAGTTAGTCTCATCCTTCCTAGCTGCATCGGCTTCTGCAAGATGTCAGGAGGAGATGGAGAGCCTTCGGGAACAGTTGGAGGAGGAGATCGCCTTAACCAGGTCCGACAAGCCATGGAGGAAGGTGTCGATGTTCCAGCCGTTGTCTGCTGCCAGGGTGCGTAACTTGATGGCATAGTCAGAGGCTCGTCCTTTCCCCTGGCAAAGTCCGACCAGTGCCTGTGCCGCCTCTCTTCCTGGAGCAGAATGATCAAAAATCTTCTTAAGGGTATCAGTGAACAAGCTCAAAGTAACATACTGGGGAGTTTCTGGCCCACTCTGCCATTGCCCAAGCCTCTGCTCTGCTGGAGAGATGCGTTATAACAAATGCTACTTTGGAATGTTCAGACGGGAACTGGGATGCCTGTAGCTCAAAATGTAACCCGCACTGGACTAGAAAGGAGTGGCAGTTTTCAGTGTCCCCGGAAAGCTGCTCGGGCTTCCGCTAGATAGGGGGAGCAGAAGGGAGTGGGTAGCGATGGTGGTGGGTTGGCGGGAACCGGAACCAATGGCAGGGCAGGCCCCGGAGCAGCAGCGGGACCAGTCATCGCAGAGGACAGGAGCACATCAAAACGATTCATTAGGTTCTGTAGCTGGGAACCCGGATGACCCACCTGCTCCCCGACCGTGGCTCTGAATTGTTCTTGGCTCTGGGTGAGCCGCTGGACCCAAGTACAGACGGCGGTAAGTTGTTCCTCTTGATTGTGCAACTTCTTTCCCTGTACGCGGATGGCGTTGCGCACTGGGTCTAGTGAGTCCATACTGGACAGTTCGTTCTGTAATGCCAGGGAACTGGACTCAGATGCACGACTCAGACAATCAGGCAATGTAAAAAAGGATTTGCCTTTCCTGAAGCACAGGTCAGTACACAGGAGAGCAGTCAAAACAGGCAACCAAATGCAAAAACAGAAGGCAAAGACAGAGTCAAAAAAACAGGCAGAGATTCATTAGATGGAAAATAGGTCAGGGGGCATGGAGACACACAAGGGCAGGAAGTGCAGTGGCTCTGAAATAAGAGGAAAGGTTAGTGATTTCAAAATAGGAAGTGACAATAATGAAAAATGAAAAGACAAAACAAACATGACCTAGGATCTGGTGGTTGTAACTCATGTACACAAATGTGAGAGCCTTCAGATCCACAGCTGGCTTTATTCTCCAAACAAATTTCAAACAAATCTTTTGCTCATTTTCCCACACAAACCATACAGAAAGACACCACCGGAAACATGAAGAAATAAAGCAAATCACTGGATAACCTGCACAGGGAATTTTGCCGTCGGTTCTCAGATTTTGAAAAAATTGACAAGTCACTTCAGCTGGTGTCCTGTCCCCCATCACAAGTCCATGAAACAGCACCACTTGAGCTGCAACTGGAACTGATCGATCTTCAGTCTGACTCCGTCTTAAAAGAGAAGTTCAGTTCTCTTAAACTTAATGACTTTAATGCTTAACTTAACAAAGCCATATTTTCAAACCTCAGGAGGATGGCACAGATGATGCTGGCATTGTTTGGTTCAGCCCGCATGTTCAGCATCATGAACATTGTAATGTCCTTGTGCAGTGTGTAGCAACACCGACTAGACACTGAGTTAAACCGTAGCCAATGAAAACAGAGTCATAGTAAGTTAAGTCGTTTACTTGCACTCTTGCACACATTCACAGCGTGTTTCTATCAAAGCGATACACCGCACAAACGCTCTTCCCTGGATTGTGATGGGTGCTAGCAGACCGAGGGGATCAAAGACACTGTTCACCGTGGAGAGGACTCCACGGTCCACAGTAAGATATCCATCTTCTTTAGCGCCTTGTATTTCTGTAAGCAAATCCCCAAGTTCACATAATTTGGGGTAGTCCTTGGCTGAAATCTTGGGAAAGTTGTCTAAACGCTCAAAAAGTGACTTTTCAATGATTTCAGGGGGAGCATAATATTCACGTAGTCTCTCCCATGCTTTGTGTAAAGCTACAATGGGGTTGTTGACATGCACTCAATGTATGCGATTCACCTGTTCACCTGATTCCTTTCCTAGGCATTTAGTCAGAGTTCCAACTCTTGGGTTGCTGTAAGGTTAACTTCACTGGCTGCATTGGTGAATAAAGAATACCATGCACGGTCATTTTCAGGCTTATCATCAAATTGGTAGAGTCCTGATGTGACAAGATCTTGTGCCAAATACTGTGCCAAAGGTTCCACCTGGGTTGGAGGTTGAGGTGGTGTACTATCTAGAGAGGCATTAACGTTCATAGTGGGGTTCGGTCCTCTGATTTCAGATGTTCTTTCAGCTTTAATTGGGTCACTTAAATGTTTATTGTTAGCCTTTTCAGACTTAAGCTTGCTGATTATGGCTTGTGACTGTGTATTAACTTTCATGGGTGGATGCCAAGTTATGAAGCTGTCATGTTACTCTGGATGAGATGGAGAAGCCACATGTGAGACTGGTAATGGTGGTGCCAGTGAATGGCCGTATACAGCGCACAAACTGCAAATAAAATACATTTCTCTTTACAAATACAAACAAAAAGGTCTCAAATAATTCAACAAACATTTGTTCTAACTAGACATGAACTTACTAGTGATGGGAATTCCGGCTCTTTTCAGAGAACCGGCTCTTTCGGCTTGGCTCACTAAAAAGAGCCGGTTCTTTCGGCTCCCAAATGGCTCCCAAAACGGCTCTTCAGGTTATTTTGTTGCTTTAATTAATTTATTATTAACAACAACATAAAATTATGCACTAAATGAATTACTAATGTAATTGTTATGTTAGCTGCATTGTCAGTAACACAGCATCCCTCTCTGTGTGTCTGTCGCTGAACTCAAAACCATCCAGAAGACAGACCACCATTTTATCATTTTCAATAAAGTGATTCGTAGCTGACAAGAAGGATGCTGCTGTGGATTTTTTAACCCTCTCTGGCAGTGGATGCACGTTCTCTGTCATATAGGCCTGGGATGATTTTTTGTTTTCCTGCTTGGAATTGCAGACATAGGATTCAGTGCATGAATAAACTTCCTGAATCCTTCATCATCCACAACTGAAAATGGATGGAAATCAAGTGCAATCATTTTTGCCAGTTCTTCATCAACTGAGTTATGTCTTGCTGGAGTCACAGACTTCTGCACAAACTGTCTCATAGAGCTCTGGGTTGGTTTAGGTGGTTGTGGTGGTGTACAGCATGATGCTGTAGATACTACTACTACTACTACTACTATTACTACTGCAGCAGCAGCAACAGTTGCAGTAGACACACTGGCACCTTCAATAATATCACACTCAACTGACTGTTTTATCTTCCCATTGCTCTGATTGGTGGACTGTTCTCAGGTTGTTTACCTGTGCAGGTTGTTTGTGGCTCTATATGATATTCCTGCAGACTCTACACTCTTCCTTTGTATTGTCAGTAAAATTGAAATGGTCCTGGAGTCACTCATTTTCTTTACTATACCTTCCTAATGTGTCGATGTTGTCTCTTCTTGTTGCCCCCGGCTCTCTCTCTCTCTCTCCCTCCTGCTCTGTTCGTGCACTACTCCAAGTATAACTCCTGCCCCTCCTCTCTGCTCAGCGCAAACACAAGGCTCAAACACATATTGACCAATTATGTGCGCCGCGAGGAGAAAAAAAGTGAGAGAGAGAGAAAAAAAAACACAGCTCCCAATAAGGAGCTGGCTCCCGTTGTTCACTTCAAAGAGCCGACTCTAAGAGCCGTTTGGTTCCGGACCGACCATCACTAGAACTTACAGCATTGCTTCTATGATGCTTCTCTGTGGATGGAGGTGGATTGGTTTTAACTAGGAACTAAAATAAATTATCACACTATTAGTCAAGAAGAAAATTAAGATGGCGCCACGTGAGTGGCCGCCTGTTACAGCAGCTCTTGCTCATTCTAGAGCTTTTCTCTTTAAAAACTTTTTAATCCTTTCTTTCAAGAGCCATTACTCTGTCCTTTAATTCAACAGTCTTTTCTGGCAATATGGAGACCAAAACAGCAGTTTTGGTCGTAACTTTTCACTACTTTCCACGATGTTTATGTTCGTGTGCAGGGACCCGACGAGCAGACCCATTGTTTACACCAGGGATCAGCTGTTGGCGCTACTGCACCCAGAGGAAAGACCCGCTGTTCCCCCGGTTCCCCCGGAGATAAAGAGGAGAAGAAGGGGATGTCGGGCTGGAGCTCAGCGTCGCGCACGGAGGATGAAATACAAACCAGTCCTCCCGTCTGTTTTGATGGGGAATGTGAGATCTCTCCCCAACAAGATGGACGAGCTGGCGGCGCTGACCCGACATCAGAGGGAATACCGGGAGAGCAGCGTGATGGTGTTCACCGAGACGTGGCTGACGGCGGCGACCACGGACACGGTGATGGAGCTGGACGGGTTTAAGTTGGTGCGGGCGGACAGGACGAGAGAAAGCGGTACGAGGAAAGGAGGAGGTCTGGTGGTGTTTGTGAATGATAGATGGTGTAACCCTGGTCACATCACTGTTAAAGACCAACACTGCAGCAGGGACATCGAGCTGGTGGCTGTTAGTATGAGGCCGTATTATTTACTGAGGGAATTTACACATGTTATTATGATGGCTGTGTATGTTCCCCCCTCTGCTAACGGTGACACAGCTTGTGATGTGGTCTATTCAGTTACTAGCAGGCTGCAGACACAGCACCCTCAGGCCCTCCTCCTGGTCTCTGGAGACTTTAATCATGTCTCTCTGTCCTCCACTCTACCAACTTTCACCCAGTATGTGTCATGCTGTACACGGGACAATAAAATACTGGATCTATTCTATGCCAACTGCAAGGAGGCATACACATCATCCCCCTCCCCCCCTGGGAAGATCAGACCACAACCTGGTTCATCTCCAGCCTGTGTACAGACCCCTGGTACACAGAGAACCAGCCGTCTCCCCCACAGTGAGGACATGGTCCAAAGAAGCTGAGGAAGCTCTGCAGGACTGTTTCAGCACAACAGTGTGGGAGGAACTCTGGGACTCTCATGGGGAGGACATAGATGGAGTGACGGGCTGCATCACGGACTACATAAACTTCTGTGTGGAAAACACCGTACCAACCAGGACGGTAAGGTGTTTTTCCAACAACAAACCCTGGATTAATCCTGATATAAAGGCCCTCCTTAAGGAGAAGAAGAGGGCCTTTAAATCAGGAAACAAGGAGGAGCTGAAGGCTGTTCAGAGGGAGCTAAGGAGGAAAATCAGGGAGGGGAAGAACAGCTACAGGAGGAAGATGGAGGAACAGCTGCAGCAGAACAACATCAGTGGATTCTGGAAAGGCCTAAAAACCATCTCAGGCCACAAGAAGCCAGACTCCAAGGCTGTGGGAGACCTAAAGTGGGTGAATGATCTGAACCATTACTTCAACAGGTTTGATGAGTCACCTGCCCCTCCCCCGGCCCAGTCCACCCTGCTGCAGCCCCCTCCATCTACCACTTCAAGACATTGTCCCCCCTCCTCCTCCTTTGCCACCTTCAGCTCAACAAAAGCCCCCCCACTGACACCAACACCTCCATCGACACCTACGGCTCCAGCTCTACCCATAGACAACCCCCCTCTGCTCCACTACTCAGCCCTGCCCCCCCACCAAAACCCCCCCCTCTGCCTCTGACACGCAGCCCCCCTGCTCCAGTTTGTCCTTCACAACACTTCAGGTGAAGAACCAGTTCAAGAAGATGAACGTGAGGAAGACTACGGGTCCAGATGGCATCAGCTCCAGGCTCCTGAAGTCCTGCGCAGACCAGCTGTGTGGGACTTTTGGACATCTATTCAACCTGAGCCTGAGGCTGAGGAAGGTACCACAACTGTGGAAGATAATCCTGCGTGGTACCTGTGCCCAAGACCCCACACCCCAAGGACCCCAGCAGCTTCAGGCCGGTGGCATTAACATCCCACCTGATGAAGGCCCTGGAGCGCCTGGTCCTCCAACATCTCCGCCCTGTGGTGAGTCCATCCATGGACCCACTACAGTTTGCCTACCAACCTGGCATGGGGGTGGACGATGCCGTCATCTTCCTGTTGGACCAAACTCTGTCTCACCTGGAGAAGCCTGGCAGCACTGTGAGGATCATGTTCTTTGATTTCTCCAGTGCTTTCAACACCATCCAGCCGACACTTCTGGGGGACAAACTGGAGACGGCAGGGGTAGATCACCATCTTACATCCTGGATACTGGACTACCTCACAAATCGCCCACAGTATGTGAGGACACAGGACTTCACTTCAGACACGGTGGTCTGCAGTGTGGGGGCCCCGCAGGGAACGGTTCTGGCTCCGTTCGTCTTCACGCTCTACACTGCAGACTTCACTTACAACTCACCAACCTGTCACCAGCAGAAGTTCTCTGACGACTCTGCTATCGTCTGCCTCATCACTGATGGGGACGATGGGGAGTACAGAGAACTTTCCCAGGACTTGGTGGACTGGTGCCTGCGGAACCACCTCCAGATCAACACGGGGAAAACTAAAGAGCTGGTGGTGGATTTCTGCAGGCAAACTCATCCCCCTCCAACACCGGTGAACATCCAGGGATCAGACATTGAGATGGTGACATCTTATAAATACCTGGGTTTTCACCTGAACAATAAACTGGACTGGACTACAAATTCCTCTGAACTCCATAAAAAAGGCCAGAGCAGGCTGTATCTGCTCAGGAGACTGAGGTCTTTTGAAGTGCAGGGGACACTCCTGAAAACTTTTTATGACACCGTGGTGGCATCAGCCATATTTTATGGAGTGGTTTGCTGGGGCAGCAGCATCACAGCTGCAGACAGGAAGAGGCTGGATAAGATTATCAAAAGGGCCAGCTCTGTCCTGGGATGCTCTCTGGACTCAGTGTAGGTGGTGGGAGAGAGGAGGACGATGGCTAAGCTGTCATCCATGATGGAGAAGGACTCCCACCCCATGAGAGACACCATCAGAGCTCTGGAGAGCTCCTTCAGTGACAGGCTGCTACACCCTAAGTGTACGAAGGAGCGTTACAGAAGGTCCTTCCTGCCTGCAGCTGTTAGACTCCACAACCAGCACTGCTCCCAGTAAACCACATACACATTCACAACCAGCACTGCTCCCAGTAGACCACATACACATCCACAACCAGCACTGCTCCCACTAGACCACATACGCATTCACAACCAGCACTGCTCCCAGTAGACCACATACACATTCACAACCAGCACTGCTCCCAGTAGACCACATACACATTCACAACCAGCACTGCTCCCAGTAGACCACATACACATTCACAACCAGCACTGCTCCCAGTAGACCACATACACAGTCACATTCACAACAAACTCACCGGTCATAAGTGCTGTAAGGACTCATACAATTATATCATCTGCTTAAATTATAGGAACTGGACAATTATTTATTTATTGATATGCTGTACATATTTTTGGCTTCACTTTCTATTATGTATATATTATTTTATTTTATCTTTATTAATACTGTTTTTTTTTTTTCTAAAAATCTATCCTTCTTGTTTTTTGCACTATCCACTTTGCTGCTTGTCACGTGTAAATTTCTCCACTGTGGGACCAATAAAGGAATATCTTATCTTATTTCTTCGACTTCAAGCTGAAAATTGACATATTACTTCCACACATTTTACTTGTAATATTTTAGCAAAGAAATGTAGCAAATTAAATAAATGCCTTTAAAGGCAACACAAAAATCTATGAAGCCCATCACTGATCCAAGTTAACTGACCCACACCTCAAATCTATCCTGAGGATCACCACAAGTAAACTAACCCCAGATTTTGATCCCACTGAAACTGAACGAGAGTTTCTCTACTGTTATGAAAAAAATGCATTTGGAAAATAATTTGTACAATAACCTTGCATATTCATGCTTTGCTCCCTGTTAAAGGCCAAAACCTTGTCATGTAATGGCTTTTACATGTCATTTATATTAATTAACACAGACACTTCATCTGCTCCTGGCCCAGCCGCTCTGTCAAATTTTAGAACCCATTGTGGCCTGCGAGTCAAAAAAGTTGCCCACCCCTGGCTTAGACCCATCCTTCGTGATCTCAAAAACAATGGGACATGCACCATGCACTTTATGTAACCAGTTCCAGTAACCCATAGGGCCGTAATGCACCATCACACCCAAGCGAGTCTCCATATGGTGCGCTATGAGATTTGTACATCCTGACAGGGGGGAGAACACAACTGAAAAGTTGTGTTGCAACTGGGCAACATTTGCTCTCTGGGAAGGCATGAGATGGTCACAACCTCATAGTCGACATTGCCCACTTGTGTGACCACAAAGGGTCCTTGCCACCAGACAAGTAGGTTAGAATTAGACGAACGGAGTAATATAAGTACTTTACATCCCAGTAAAAACTGTTTCAGCCTAGTCCCTCTGGTGTCCCTCAGGCCTTGTTGATGTTTGCTGGGCCTGGAGCAAATTCCCTCATGACAACCACCCCAGTGTGTGGAGTTTTGCTCTCAGATCCAAAACATACTGAATTTCATTTTCACGGGAGCTTAGATCTTCTTCCCCGTTTTCTTTCAGTAGGTCCAGCACCCTTCATGGCTTCCTGCCAAAGCCAAGCAGATCAAAGGCAGTCTATCCTGTGGAGGCCTGGGGCACCTCTTTCAGCGCAAACAACAGAGGGAGCAGCCACTTATCCTAATTACGTTCATTCTTGTGTATGAACTCACAGATCATAGATATTAAATATAAAGATACTAACCCTAACCCTAACCCTAACACTTGACAAGCCCATCTGTTTGTGGATAGTACACACTCGTCCGACTAGACTTAAGATAAGATATTCCTTTATTGGTCCCACAGTGGGGAAATTCACAACACTTGCCACTTACCAGCATACCCAGTAATCCATACAGTTCTTTTAGTGTGCGGAGGACCGGACACCCGGATCACCTGACCCACCTCCATAAGGGGGCATTCCTTGCGGAAGTGTCCGGGCTGCCTGCACCTCCAACACTCCTGCCCTGGTGCTTGAGGGGCCCCCTGCTGCTTGGGAGCAGCGCTCGTGGTGCCTGGGATCTGGGGAAAGGGAAGAGAGGGTGGGATGCAGGTGTGGGCCGAGCAGGGAATGATGCTGGAGGGTTAGGGTTGTGGGCTTTTTCCAGGACACAGGGGTCAGGTGCACAAGGGTTGTTGTTGTGTATACCTCCAGTGCCTGGCCCCCGGGGTGGACCGCAAGATGGTCCTTTGCCAGAACAACAGCTACTGCTACGTCCACCAGGCAGTGGCACCATACCCACTCTGAGGTCCTGGCCTCCTGACCAGCGGACCCAAGCAGGGCAGAGCAGAACAGATGGCGGAGGTCCTCGAGGGAGTAGTCCTGACTGTCCAGGACAGCTTTCCCAATATTCCCCCTTGACGAGGCCGGCAGACTGAGCGCCGCAGCCTCGAACATTTCCAGCAAGGTCTGGGGTCATCTGCCTCGGTCATCTTATGCAAGGAGATGCCTGAAAATGGGGAGGGAGGAACCAGAGATGCTGCAGGTTCTGACTGAGCTGGCAAGTTTTCCAGCACCCAGGTCTGCCTTTCCGTCTGCCATGGAGTGCCTCCAGGTACTGCAGGTTCACCAGCACCTGCTTCCGCTTCATTGTAGGCGGAGAGGGGATCTGACATCAGCACACAAAGTAACAGGGAGGCAGATTTCAGCTCTCTTGGTTTTTATTACACACCACTGCAGTTCAACACAGGTGACGTGCGCTCTGGCTGAATATACACAATACACAAACTATAAACTTATAAGATAAGATAAGATAAGATAAATTCACGTTACAGCAGCAAAGTGAATAGTGCAATAAACAAGAAGCATAGATTTAAAAAAAAAAAAAAAAAAAATTACTGTTGCCTCACAGCAAAAGGGTCACAGCTTGAAATCTGACTTGGGGCCCTTCTGTGTGGAGTTTACATGTTCTCCCTGTGTAAACGTGGGTTTTCTCCAGGTTCTCTGGCTTTCTCCCAAAGGTTAGGTTAATTGCTGACTCTGAAATTGACCGTACGTGTGAATGTGAGCATGAATGGTTGTCTGTCCCTATGTGCCCTGCGATAAACTGCCAACCTGTCCTGGGTGTACCCCGCCTTCACCCAATGCCAGCTGGGATCAGCTCCAGCCCCCAACCCCTAACAAGATATGCAGCTAAGGATTGATGGATGGACAAACTATAATAGTGGACGTGCTATTCTCTCCCTCTGGAGAACCAGTCCCTGGCTCTGAGCTCTCAGTCATCTCAGTCTCCTCGGTCCCAGCCTGCACTACTGCATATGAGAGTAGAGTATTTAGCCAAGTCATTCCAGCTGCACCACATTAACCACCTGACCACTGCTCTGAGCCACTCCACCACTCTCCCCTGCAGTTGAGCAGTGACCATGCCCTCCTCCCACAGGGTCCAAAGTGGATTCAGGCTGGACAAGCTGCTTTGTTAGCAGATAAGGGCAGGATCCAGGCCAGATCTGGCTTAGATCCGAAATCTGTATCTTGTCTGGATCCATCCCACTGTGCAAGTTGACTCCAATCAACATCTGTTTTGCGGCCCCATTCCAGAGCATAACATACTTCCAGGCCAGATCTGGTGCTGAGTCGTTTTGTTATCTGGGAGGGCTGTCCTTGTTGAATGACAGAAGAAGACTGTGGGATAGAATAGATAGATAGAGTAGATAAAAACAAATCACCAAAATAGTGCAAAAGCCTATTTTTCCAAACTACGTGTTTATAACCAGCAGAAGACCCCTAGTGGCTGAACTGAATTTGGCTCCAGTACACTGCATAAGCCTGAAGACTAAAAATTCACCAAAATTATGCAAAAGCCTATTTTCCAAACTAAGTGGTGTAGTACAACCATGAGAAGACATTTTGGTGGCACTACACTGACAGTGAAGTTACTGAATATTTTAATAGCATCTCTTGTCATCGTTGCACTTTGTAGATGGTCCCTGACCACAGCCCATAGCACATAGGGACCAATGTAATGTGTCCAGCTCAGAGGATGGAGGATTGTGATTAAAATGAGGTTCTACAATTTGAAAGAGCCGTTGTTTGTGTTTTAACTACATTTTGTTTATGTTATCGATCCCATAAGTTTGAATCTGTCAATATGATTCCAGCTTTACTGAAGTCCCACCAGAAATGTCACTATAATTTATAACACAACACAGTCTGTCCATTCCTGTAAAAATATACGTTTTATTTATCAGTACAGGTTTAAGGTTTAATAATGTCATTAAAATGTATTTTTATAAATGGAAATTTTCTGTTTCTATGAAGTTAGGACAATTGCTCACTAGCTTGTCTGACTAGCTTGTCTGTCTACTGTATAAAATGTTGCTAACCTTACCATTTTTCAATACAAGCAGGTCGACTGAAAAAATAGGTTGTTACATGACATTCTGGTCAATTATTAAGAAGTTTAGGGTTTTAAAAAAAGTTAAAGCACCATATCTGTCACTTTAACTTTTGTTACTTTACCTTGACTTGTATAATAACTGTATATACCTTTATACCTTATACCTGTATTTACTTTATTCTTTTTACCTATTCTTACTCTATACTGCACTACTGCTGTTGCTATCAGTGCTGCTGTAACACCCAAATTTCCCCCCTGGGGATCAATTAGGTACTATCTTATCTTATCTTATCTTATCTTATTTTAAATGTCATTTATTTTCTGAATGAATATTATGTATGCAGTTATATAATTTAAAACAAGCCCACATTTAGCCAGTATTCAGTGTTGGTACTAATTACACTCTTTACCTACCCATTAGCTCGTTGTTAGCAACTAATCTGATAATGGAGAAGATGGCTGTTTGCACATGCACATTTTAGCCCAGGCGTGTCAAGTGTGTGTGTCGGTAGTACCACCCTCTGCCACTAGGGGCTGATACCGAGTTACCTCTCCTCTACACACCTACACACACTATTGCAGGTACTATATGTGTACTGTGGAGTTAACCCTGAAAGCTTGACAGAACTTTATTTTAACCCTTTTTTCACTGAATCTGAGATTACTTTTAGGGGGACCAAAAACCTGGTCCCCACGTTGTGAGACAATGTGATGAAGACACACACATATGTAGTATGTAAACACATTTTAGAGGTCGAAGTGCATGGTTTCTGCCATTGCAGCACAACTGAGGCAGAGGTTGTTGGTCGATACCAGATGTATTAGTCACCCTCACAGATTGTCCTGTCTGACCAGTTTGTCTGGAAGTTTGTGGCCATTATGAACATGTCTCTTCAGGCCAACCTTTCTCCTACACTGGCTTGAGTACTATCATTAAGGCAGAGTGTATGGATTCCTGTTTTTAGTCTCCTCCTTCCCCAGAGTGATGCATTTTTGCTGTCATTGCCCTCCGGGCTGCATAGATTGCCCACTGCAGAGCTGTACCAGCTGGTAGCTTCATAAAGCCTTCCTCTGAGATATGGTTTATCTTCAGGTAATGCCCCGGCCGGTGCAGAGCCACTCCATGGAGGTGGGAGAAGAGCTGCGGTAAGTCACGTGTCAGCATGTAGTGAGATACCAGCCTCAGCTCAGTGGGGATGTCAGTTTCCTCAGAGTACTCAAAAATGGCCGCCATGTATTTGGACAGGTCCTGGCCCCTGGCTGTGGCTTGGCCCACCTCCTCTCCAATTATTTGAATGGCTGCATAGGAGCTGAAGCCATTGGATCCAAAGTAGACCCCCCTGTCTACCTCCTCACCTTCATTGTCACCGTCTGGAGGCTTAGGTCTGTGGTTGAGGCCCTGAGAACAGATTACCAAGATGAAGTCGCTCTCCTGGATCTGCCTGCAGTGCCAGGCCATACTGCCCTCCTCAGCCACGCCCAGAGAGTCCCACAGGTCCAGGCACACCTGGGTAGCCAGAACAAAAGAACAGAGTCAATAACACATCTAACCTCAGCCCAGTTTCATATTAAAGATACAAAGACATGGACAATACAATCATTGGCAATGCAAAATGTTGCAAAAATAAATAATAATAAATAATAACTTGTATTTTTAATTAGTTTCTGTCAGTCCGACTAAAACAGAACACATAACAAAATACATTACAGTCGTGAACTGTCATGTCCGCTACCTGGGTGGCCATGTGCTGTTGTATGAAGGCCGCTAAGTGCATGACGGCTTTGACATGAGCGGGGCCATCACAGCTACTGTAGCAAATCAGAAGACGAGGAGGGGTCAGCCTGTTTCTGGCCAGTGACATCACTTCCTCCTGAGTCCCACTCTCTTGATGCTGCTTGATAATATCTGAACAGATGACAGAAAGAAATCTGGTTGTTTCACATGATGCTGGTAATGATAAGGAGACAGAGCAGAGTTAAAAGAACAGTTCTCTGCCAAATGACGTAACAAAATAATTATCACAATTTAAATCAGCTTTCATAAATGATAATTGTTTTTACCAGACCGTTCTCATTCCCAGGGCATCAAATACCGACACTTTGTCACAGCCTGTGTTCGATGCTGCCACACAAGGCGACCTGCAGTGGTAGTAGACGCACTGGGCGTTCTATTAACTATAATGTAAACCCATCCATGGCAACAGTAAATCCTCAGGGACAGTGCTATGGTGACTTAGTTTAAAGAGCGAGAGACACTCAGAGGGAAGGTGGGGAGGTGGATGGTCCAACAAACACAGGGCTTTCTTCCAGGAGACCGCTGCTCATGATCCATCTTAAGTTTCACTTTCAGATTAGAATCAGCTGATCATTGGTGTCCCATGTTCACATCAAGTCACATTCTCAATGTTCAAACGTAGTCATTTTAAGCCCAACCTTGCTGTTTCTCTGAAGCATAGCTATGGTGGTTTTAAGCCTGTTTTGCCCAACATTAAGCATGTTTTACTGCAAACGAATAGTGACACTGAGGGGTCTGACAAAGTGTCAGTATGTGACAAGTTGGGATGAGAATGTGTTATTTTTTATAGGAAGTACTTGGTTTGTTTTTGCACCTGGTTTTATGTCAAGTTTCTTCATCTGCAGCTTGGGCCTCCTCCTGGTGAGAGCAGCCAGTAAAACTACAAGTATGGCTACCATAGCCAGGCACAGTGGAAGCATCAGAGACAATGAAGGAGTGACAGAGAGTGGCGAGGAACCTCCTGAGGATGTGGGAGTAGTCATTAAATGACAATTCAGTTACAGTGACATTTTGGGAAATGTACATATTTTGCATTACTACAGAGATTTCATTGAGAAGTTTGATATCACCATCACTTTGTAGAGCTGAGAGGAGATTAAATTATTAGCAGAAAGACTGGAAACAGGGGAAACGGCGTCTTTATGCTAAGCTAATCACCTCCTAGCTCTAGCTACTCTATATAATTAGCATGGGTCTTCTCATCTAACTTTCAACAGTGAAATTAAAAAAAAAAGATATTTCCTAAGTATTAGTTTGAAGGATGAAAGGCTGATGGGATTAATCACACATGTATTAAATCTTATGTTTTATTTTTTTGTTTTTTTTCGCAACAGATATTTTATATTTCCACCACAAAAAGACATTAGCATTAACAAAAATACTCTCCCCTACCTTTCTGAATGTGCAAGACCTGAACATTGAATATTTTCCTCACTGCATCCACTTCATTAGCTGCAATCTGTGATGCAAGAAATGAAGTTTATTCTAGACACTGGACATTATAGTTTGACAAACTGATCTTATACCTGCACTCATTTATTTTTTTGGCCATTTGGGTGCAGCACAACAAGCTGAAAACACAACACTGACTTTAATATATACTGTATGTATGTGTGTATATATATATATATATATATATATATATATATATACACATACAGTACAGACCAAGAGTTTGGACACACCTTCTCATTCAATGAGTTTCTTTCTTTTCATGACTATTGACATTGTAGATTCACACTGAAGGCATCAAAACTATGAATTAACACGTGGAAATATGTACTTAACAAAAAAGTGTTAAACAACTGAAAATACGCTTTATATTGTAGTTTCTTCAAAGTAGCCTCCTTTTGCTCTGATTACTGCTCCACACACTCTGCATCCTCTTGATGAGCTTCAAGAGGTCATACAATATAAAGCGTATTTTCAGTTGTTTCACACTTTTTTGTTAAGTATATGTGCACATGTGTTAATTCATAGTTTTGATGCCTTCAGTGTGAATCTACAATTTTCATAGTCATGAAAATAAAGAAAACTCTTTGAATAAGAAGGTGTGTCCAAACTTTTGGTCTGTACTGTGTATATATATATATATATATATATATGTATATATATATAGTATTACATAGTGGCTTTATCTGAATTGGAAACAACACTGATAAGAGTGAATAAAAGCAGTAAAGTGACTAAGTCTCCATGGGGTTGTCACCTCAAGCCACCTCTTTAACATTACACTTACTCCATCCAAGTACAACATTAAACTGAGGCCAACTTACTCATATTTTCTAGAGCTTGTGACTATTTATCCTAAAGTCCATACAGAGAGAATGACAGCTGGAGCATCTACATGTCACCAAAGGAAACTCAGAGATGTGGTGGAAAGCTCCAAAAAAAATAGCCAGATATGGACCTTGATTTAAGATTATTATGTTGAAAAAATGTTGTTTCAAGACAAACAAAAAATCAAAGAATAAAAATGTATATACAACAGCATAGCCCATATAAATACAATTTTTGAGACTGTTATTTTAATATTACTTATTGAACACGAAGCCCCCTGAGGTTTTTAATATACAATAATAAGGCAACCACTGCCACATATAGATTAATTAATTATTTTACCTCACAGGTGTAATTGGTTCCTTCTTCAAGGCCATCCAGCTGGTAGCTGTGGTGAGTTTTGTTTTTGCCGTAATTCTAAGGATATTATATTGATAGGAAATACAATCATTAAGGTCACATGGTTCTCAAATATTTCTACAATACAAATAACAGAAGCATGGTATTAACGCACTGAATGAAAAGACAACAGCAACATATAAAGCTGCAGAAGCTGAAACCACTAACAGGTGTGATGTCTGTGTATTTCTTCATGCCGTCTGCATAACACAGTGAGAAGTAGCTTCTGATTCCCAGGTTTGGGGGAGCTAGGTTAAAGGTCACAGTGATGGCAGTCCCGTCCTGCTGGACCTTAATATGTTTGGGGTACCAGTCTACAACCAGAGCATGAAATATTGGCAGATGTAAAGAGGATCATCAGGAGAAACATTTCACCACAAGATGGCATTGTTATACCAGACTGAAGTATTTGGTGACAATGAGAAACACTTTCTTTTACCTTTTTTGCACTGCTCAAGACCATTCTTCTCTGTGCATGCTGCAAAACCATGACATGCACATTATTACAGATTCACCATTGTTTTGGCAATAGTCTTACTGAAAGACGTAAGAGCAAAAGTGTAATGTTTAGAGGGCATGGCCGAGCATGAGATGCCATTAGAACTATATGCACCGTAAATAAGAAGGAGAAATTTAAATTTTAAAGGTTACCCTGATGTAAACACATACAATGTGCACTCAAATGAAACTGTCCTGCCTTGAACATAAAGTGGTCTTACAGCGTGTGGAGAAGATCTTGCTGTGATAGAACCTCTTCCACTCCTCAGGCACTGGCAGAGCCATGACGGTAACGGCATACTGGGACCCAAGGGAGAGGCCATAGAAAGGGTCCGACTTGTACACCTGCAGAAAACAGCATTTTTTAAACATAATGCTCATTATCTGATAAGCTGTGATATATATATATATATATATATATATATATATATATATATATATATACACACACTCCTGATCAAAATCTTAAGACCAGTTAAAAAATTGCAAGAATTTACGTTTTGCACTGTTGTATCTTAAGAAGGTTCTAAGTAGAGTTTCAAAATGCAAAAAGAAGAAATGAGAGCAAGAGACTAAATGTTTTGAGCAGGCAATTTATTGAAAAGAACAATTTAACTGAAATAGGCTGTTCATCAGCTGATCAAAAGTTTAAGACCATAGCTCAAAAAAAAAACCCTAAAACAGAAATTAAAGTCTCAAAAACAGACTCAGTAATGAGTAGCTCCACCATTATTGTTGATCACTTCAAAAATTGGTGTTGGCATGCTTGATGCGAGTGTTTCCAAAAGGCTTGTAGGAATGTTGCTCCAAGTGGTGAAGATGGCTTCACGAAGGGCATCCACTGTCTGGAACTGATGTCCATTTTTGTAAACTTCCCTTGCCATCCATCCCCAAATGTTCTCAATTGGATTTAGACCAGGGGAACATGCAGGATGATCCAAAAGAGTGATGTTATTCTCCTGAAAAAACTCCTTTGTCAGACGGGCATTGTGAATCGCAGCATCGTCCTGCTGAAAAACCCAGTCATCAGCACACAGACGAGGGCCCTCAGTCATGAGGGATGCCCGCTGCAACATCTCCACGTAGCCAGCTGCTGTTTGACGCCCTGCACAACCTGGAGCTCCATTGTTCCATTGAAGGAAAAAGCACCCAGATCATGATGGCGCCCCCTCCGCTGTGCCGTGTTGAAAAAATCTCAGGTGGCATCTCCTTGTCATGCCAGTAGCGTTGGAAGCCATCAGGACCATCAAGGTTACATTTTTTCTCATCAGAGAATAAAACTTTCTTCCAACTTTGAACGTCCCATGTTTGGTGCTCCCTTGCAAAGGCCAAACGGGCAATTTTGTGGCGTTGAAGGAGACGTGGCCTTTGAAGAGGTTTCTTGTTTTTGAAGCCGTTCCTTTGCAGATGCCGTCTGATGGTTATTGGGCTGCAGTCAGCACCAGTAATGGCCTTAATTTGGGATGAGGATCGTCCTGTGTCTTGACGGACAGCCGTTCGGATCCTCCGGCTCAGTGCCGGTGAGACTCTTTTGGGTCTACCACTTGATTTTTTTGTTCCATAAACCTCAGGATCTTTTAAGAAATGCAAAATGACTGTCTTACTGCGTCCAACCTCAGCAGCGATGGCACGCTGTGAGAGGCCTTGTCTATGCAGCTCAACAATCCTGCCACGTTCCAAGGCAGTGAGTTTTTTGCTTTTCCCATCAAGAGGTCTTGACAGTGTGATTACTTGACAGAAAATGACATGGAATCCAAATTTTTGCACAGATTTGGGCTTTTAAAGGATGTGGTCTTAAACTTTTGATCAGCTGATGAACAGCCTATTTCAGTTAAATTGTTCTTTTCAATAAATTGCCTGCTCAAAACATTTAGTCTCTTGTTCCCATTTCTTCTTTTTGCATTTTGAAACTCTACTTAGAACCTTCTTAAGATACAACAGTGCAAAATGCAAATTCTTGCAATTTTTTAACTGGTCTTAAGATTTTGATCAGGAGTAGAGCCGCTGCTCCTTTACGTTGAAAGGAGCCAGTTGAGGTGGTTCGGGTATCTGGTCAGGATGCCTCCTGGGCGCCTCCCTAGGGAGGTGTTCCAGGCACGACCAGCTGGGAGGAGGCCCCGGGGAAGACCCAGGACTAGATGGAGAGATTATATCTCCACACTGGCCTGGGAAGCTCTTGGTGTGTTAGTTGAGCTTTCTTGGTGAAGCCAACAACCCTTTCAAACAAACTCGCTGGTAGGATTGTTTCAAGGTTTTGGAGAAGGTGGTCAATCTTCTCCTGCAGCCTTCCTATGGTAAACAGGATTTGTCTGATCCTTTCGTTCAGGAGTTGTTTTTGAGCCTTCTCTAGTATCATGCTGGCTCTGTGTCCTTTCACTGTCGCAACTGTCAGACTAGTGAGGACTTGTCAGACTGCAGCGTTCGAACTGATGAAGCCACTTGGATAGGGGGCGAAACGTCTTCAGGGACAAATCTAAGTCCAGTTGCCTTTGGTTCAATTTTTGCCAGAATATATATATATATATATATATATATATATATATATATATATATATATATATATCTGACTTAACTTAAAATATTTTTACTTTAGAGTCCTTAAAAACCAACAAAAGTGTGTCTGCAGTAGTAGTGCCTTGAAATCTTGGCCTGATATGTTGCATAACAGATGAGTATGCACAAGGGTTAGTCAGTCAGGTGTGCATTAGACAACACAACACTGTTTTTCTGTTGTAAACTCCCTCGTAACTTTGCAATAGAATACAATGTAATGTAAGAATACCTGACACCTTCGTCTCCCATCAGACAAAAAATACATACAATACAACAGAGTGTAAATTGAATTTCCCCATTGTGGGACTAATAAAGGTAGATCTTCTTCTTCTTCTTCTTCTTCTTCTTCTTCTTCTTCATTGCATTTACATTGTCATCACATCACCTGTTGGAATGGAGCCTGCATGTCTACCTGTGTTTGTGGGGTCTTCTGGCCACTGATGAAAATACACAGTACCCCTAGTTGAGTAAAGTCCTCCAGGACATTCTCATAATAAAAGGCTAAAGAATCCTTTGAGATATTTACAGAATACAAACAGCTGTTTCCTCTGACATTATTTTTCACTGTGATCACACCTAAAATATACAATCATTTTACAATAACCAGGTCATAATTTGTGAGTGTGCTAAAAGAAAATGGCCACTTCTGTGTCTTCTGAGGGGAATTTGTTTATAAGGCAGTAGGAAAGACTTTCACTGCTAAAAAAGAAAACTAAATAGAAATGTATTTATATTAAAGTGACTGTTTTATTATTTAAACTCCAAATTAGCTGTGAACATTCCTGTGAATAAATGCTGTGGGAACTCTGTAACAGGAATTTATATTGTCAGAAACAACATACAAGGGGCCCTTCTTACCTTTTGAGCATGTGAAGCCAGAAGAGAGAGGTTACGGTGGAAGAGAAAGAGCTGACAGGCAACACTAGACCCTCCCAAAGCCTGGAGGGACACCTGAAAACCTCGCAGGAAGGCAATCCCTGCAGCAAACACAAACAGACAAAGTGAAATCAGTGTCACAGATTAGACATTAGACATAGATAGTTGCAGATACTGTATACTTATGTCAAATATGTGTGTGCTGCAAGTTCAGTTCATGGTCAATTACTGTAAGCATTTGACAAGAAAGTCTGTTACACTGTCACATGTCAAACACTGAATAATCAAACAAGCCATTTCTATTTGATGGCTTGGCTTATATGTTTACCTTTCAGTAATTACTCATTCAGTATCACCTGAAATAAATCTTGTTAATCTTGAGAAATTACTCTGGGCAGACAATTTGTGACTCATGATAAATGAGTTTCAAAACTGCTGAGGCTACTGTGTGCCAGCTGCATACAGAAATTTGCCTTGTCAATCCATATAAACATACCATAGTAACTGGGCTTCCAGGAAACAACAATGGTGTCAGATTTGGTGTTTAGCTCATGTACAAACTCAATCTTCACATCATTTGGTGCCTGCACATAGTGCTGACAGATTCTAGGGTCTTCTTCTCCGAGCAGCTCTAGACATGGCCAGGGAATACAACCTGAGGAGAAATGGGAACACATACACAGAATGACACAGTGCCTTAGATATTCTCAGTGTGTTATACTTTCTAGTCAGTATTTAATACATTTTATATGTAATGTGAGAGAAAACGGAAAATGGGAGCGCTCAGGGCAGTAAACCCCAAACTGGGAGAGTGGCTCCAACAGATCACAGGAACCACATCTGAAGCCTCAGTCCAGAAGAGGACAGTCCCAGGAACAGCTAAGATACTGAAGAACCCTCAAACTCCAGGACTCTGGTAGAGGACCAGAGCTTGAGGATTACACAGATATAACCCAAGGGTGAGAGGGACATTTATCCTCACCGGCTACATAATTCGGTGAACCTTGCTAGTAAAAGGTTGGACCCCCTTTTGCCTTCAGAACTGTCTTAATTCTTCGTGTCATACTTTCAACAAGGTGCTGGAAACATTCCTCAGAGATTTTGGTCCACATTGACATGATAGCATCATGCAGTTGCTGCAGATTTGTCGGCTGCATATCTATGATGCGAATCTCCCATTCCACTACATCCCAAAGGTGCTCTATTGGACTGAGATCTGATGACTGCCGGGGCCATTGGAGATCAGTGAACTCATTGTCTTGCTTAAGAATCCAGTTTGAGATGATATGAGCTCTGTGACCTGGTACATCATCCTGCTGGAAGTAGCCATCAGAAGATGGTCCACTGTGGTCATAAAGGGATGGACATGGTCAGCAACAATGCTCAGGCAGGCTGCAGCATTTAAACCAGGCTCAGCTGGTACTAAGGGGGCCAAAGTGTGCCAAGAAAATATCCCCACACCATAAGACCGGCAGCAGCAGGCTGATCGTTGATAGGCAAGATGGATCCATGCTCTCATGTTGTTTATGCCAATTTCTGACTCTGCCATCTGAATGTTGCAGCTGAAATCAAGACTCAAGACCTGTCTACATGCCTAAATGCATTGAGTTGCGGCCATGTGATTGGCTGATTAGCTATTTGTGTTAACAAGCAATTGAACAGCTGAAAAATTGCTGGAAAAGTTAATGTTGGTTCCAATAAAAAGGTGTCAGAACACACAGTGCATCATAGTTTGTTGTGTATGGGGCTATGTAGTCGCAGACCACTCACGGTGTCTCCCGCCAAAAGTGGCTACAGTGGGCACGTGAGCATCAGAACTACACCATGGGGCAAAGACGAAGCTGGCCTGGTCTGATGAATCACGTTTTCTTTTACATCACGTGGATGCCCAGGTGTGTCTCTTACCTAGGGAAGACATGGCACCAGGATGTACTTGGGCTGTGCTCTGGGTGGGAAACCTTGGAACCTGCTGTTCGTGTGGATGTTACTTTGACACGTACTACCTACCTAAACGTTGTTGCTCCCCACTGTGGGACCAATAAAGGAATATCTTATCTTATCTTCATGGAAACGGTATTCTGTAATGGCAGTGGCCTCTGTCAGAAGGATAACATGCCACACTGCAAAAATGGTTCAAGAATAGTTTGAAGAACACAACAACAAGTTCAAAGTGTTGACTTGGCCTCCAGATTCTCCAGATATCATTCCAATGGAGCATCTGTCGTATGGGCTGGACAAACAAGTCTGATCCCTGGAGGCCCCACCTTACTCAACTTACATGATTTAAAGGATCTGCTACTGACAGCTTGGTGCCAGATACCACAGCAGACCTTCAGAGGTCTAGTGGAGTCCAGGTTTTGATGGGTGAGGGCAGTTTTGGTGCCATTGCCATCCCTAGAACTACACCCTTCACTAACCTTGATCTGCTTTGCCCAGTTGTTGAGCTTTGCATCAAAATACAATGTTAGCACTATTGACAGCAGGAACAGATTGATTTTTTTTTTCTTTCCATTTTATTAATTCCATGTCCTCTTTTATTTTCTCATTACTAACCTCCCTCTCATTTCAGATCACTGCACTTCCTGTCCTCGTGTGTCTCCACGTCCCCTGACCTACTTTTCTTTGTGGCACTGGTGTGTGATTGTAGCCCCGCCCCTGATTGTGTCCACCTGTGTCTCATTTAATCACTCCAATTTAGTATATAATGTGTGTCCTCCCTTCCTCGTGTTGCCAGTTCGTATTTTATACTTTGGTGATCATAGTTCTAGCGTTCTTTCCTTGTGCCTGCCTCTTTGTGTTGTTGAACCTCTGCCTGTTTTTGACCCTGCTTTCTGCCTGCTGATTTTTGGATCTGGTTGCCTGTCTGATTGCTTGCCTGTATACCGAACTTTGCCAAGTAAAGACTGTTTTGAACTTTTAACCTTCTTGAATCTGAGTCGTGCATTTGAGTCCAGTCCCTCTCTGATCCAGACGTTATACAATGTGGCATCTGCTCATGACATTGCCGTGAAATGCTGCATGTTTATAGGATAAATATCTTGAGGGAAATACATCTCTGCCAAAATTTGGGTGCAATTAGGAGATAAGTATACTAACTTGACCAAATAAACATAAAATTGAAAACAAAAAACAGTTGTTAGTGTTTCAGTGTAATTTCTCCACAGCAACAGATATTTGTAGGTAGGCTGAGAGTTCCAGCACAGCCTTTCTGAATCAAACTTACTTCCAAAGGCCTTAATGGAATTAAAACCCAGAGTCCTCTTCACATCAGCTCTGCTTATTCTGCAGTATTCACATCCAGGTCCTCCCTGCAGAAGAGAAAGCATTAATCAGTTCAGACTTAGCATTTTCAGCTGCATTTTTCCTTTGCATAGTGAATGTTGTTTATAAATCGAGTTAGTTTCATGTATTAAAAACCTTGTAGGAGCCTTGGAATCAGGGAAGCAGCAATCTGCCGATGGAACCAGGTGAGCGCTGCTGTTTATTGTATCAATTCAACAGAAATACTGTATCACAGAATTAGAAGCTGCTCCACAGTCCAACACAAAACAACAGAATATGAGTGAGGTGAGGTGTGGAGCAAAGGGAGGGGAACAGTCAAACACTATGCGAAACACTATGTGTGATGCCAAAATGATGAATTAACGTACTTGTAACTAACACATCAATCCTACTGCCCAGGTCCCAAAACCACAGAACTAGTGCTTCATGCAAGTTAACCTCACACAGGTTAACATTTCAGTATCACAGACTGCTCAGTTTAAATTACAGCTGCCTGACACTGTCACAGAGAGGCTTTTATCAGCTGGGACGGCAGATCAAACAGGCTGCTTATTGGTGGCTAGAACAAGAGATGAAAGGGGGGAGGGGCCAATTGAAGACAGAGGCCACTGGGTGCAGATTCAGGTTGGAAGGTCCAGAGGTTTTGACCAGCCTTGAAAAAGACTGCACCACAGTAAAACATGACAAATACAAAAGGTCGACTGTACCCCACCTCAGGTGAACTATCTAGATAAATGAAAATTAGCATTGTCATGGAAACACAGCACTAAAACAGATATGGATGCAGTTGTCGGACACAAACAGAAACAGACTACATTGTTGTCGACCTCAATTCAAACATCCTACTGGATTAGATCCATCCGTCCATTATCTGTAACCGTTTATCCTGTTCAGGGTGGTGGGGGGAATGGAAATGATCCCAACTCCCAGTGAACGCAGGTTCACCCAGGACAGGTCTCCAGAAAGTCACAGGACTTACACATACTGTACATATATACTGTATGCCATCCATCCATTATCTGTAACCATTTATCCTGTTCAGGGGGCTGGAGCCGATCCCAGCTGACACTGGATGAAGGCAGGTTCACCCTGGACAGGTCTCCAGACTATCACAGGACTGACACAGAGACAGACAACCATTCACACTCACATTTACAAGTACAGGACATTCAGAGTCATCAGTTAACCTGCATGTCTTTGGACTGTGGGAGGAAACCGGAGAACCTGGAGAAAACCCACACTAACATGGGGAGAAATGCAAACTCCACACAGAAGGGCCCCAATCTGGATTCAGACCTGGGACACTCTGACCACTGCAGCACCGTGAAGCCCTAGATTAGATTCATGGTCAACACAAGTCCAGGACTGAGTATAAGCTGCCAAGAGACGGCTAAGGAGGATCGGGACAGAGGCAAGAATGTGAAACAACAGCTTACCTTCCCCAAGTGGGAAATTATGAATTCACAGCACAAACAATGAAATGAACAAAAGCTTTAGATAAAGTCAAGTCAGTACAGATATAGTCAAGTCAGTACAGATATAGTCAAGTCAGTACAGATATAGTCAAGTCAGTACACTGATACACTGAGGAGGAGCGTCAGATAAACTGTCATGGCGGTACCCTGCACTGGAAATAACTTCATGTAGTCAAACATTAATCATTTATCAATCTAAACCCGCGAAGCACAAACCTGGATTCACTTGAACTATACATCGACGATTGTTTTGACAGGCTCTGCGTCATGGAAACACCGAGAGGAAACCAACGTTTCAAGAACTCATCCACAGACACGGATGGGCTTCACACAGACGACACACAAGTCGCGACACTGCTCGCTAACATTAACACCACACTCGCCTCCTTAGATGCGAGGATTAGCCTGGTAGAAGTTCTCCACCAAGAGTTTCAGGGTCTCAGGGAAAGCCTCGAATTCAGCCAGGGGCAAATACAGTCGCTTCTGAAGTCTAACAAGATGCTAGAAACACTGTTAAAACCTTAGAGACACAACTCGCCGAGGTTAAAAAAGAAAACGCATCTATGAAAGAATCGACATAGAAGCCCGCAGCATGCGTGAAAACTTAATATTCTCTGGGATACCAGAAAACACCCAGGAATCCCCAGAGCAGACTATTAAAAACTTCATGCAGGCGCAGCTCAAAATGGCTCCGGACGCCGTTAAGAGGATCTCATTCCACCGCGTTCACCGCATCGGTACCACCAACACTACCGACACCCGACCCAGACCGATCATCGCCAAGTTCGTTAACTATCAGGATAAAGAACTGGTAAAGAGCAGGGGCAAGGAACTCAAAGGAACCCGTCTGGAAATGAACGATCAGTTTCCTAAAATAATACAAGAAAGACGGAAAACATTATTTCCCATACGGAAACGATTCATTCAGGAGGGGAAACGCGCCGTTATCTCAGTAGATAAACTGTATGTAGATGGTCAGCTGTACCGCGACAACAGCGTCATTACCTGGCTGTAAACACACACAGTACAGACACACACTCACCTGATGTCTACCGCTGCTCATTAGTTATTAAATATGGTTTATATTTCACGCTGTCTCTGCTCTCCGCCGACGCTCCCATGTATGTTCACCCGTCTGTCCACTTGTCTGTTTGATGTGTCACTACCTGTCTGTCTTCTTCTTCTTCTTCTTGTTTATTGGCGGTTGGCAAACAACTTTCGGGTGCATTACCGCCACCCACTGATCTGGAGTGTGGACTAAGGCGCTATAATCCTTCTAAAGTTCTAATAAATGAAAAGCATAAATTATTAATATCTAACCCCAATATTAACTAAACTAAACAAACAATACTCATGTCTCAGATTCTATTGCTTAATCTTGTTGATTTTAAATATTCTAGCAGGAGTCTCCAGCTCTTATCCCCTGAAGGCTTTGACAGGATGTTACCAATATTATTGATTTCAATCTTTCTGAGCTCTGATTTTAAAGTTTCCCTCTCTGTAAAATATTTCTGACAAACCTTCAATACATGCTCCACTGTTTCCTCTTCTCCACAGTATTCACATCTGCCATTACTATGTTTCCCAATTAAATACAACGTGCTGTTTAGTCCAGTATGACCAGTCCTCATTCTTGTTATGATTTTCTCCTCCTTTCGATTTCGTCCTCCAGAGTCTGCACCCCCAACTAATGGTTTATGTTTATAAAGAAATCTTCCTTTACTTTCATTGTTCCATTCGTCCTGCCACATCTTTTTGATTTGCCCCTTAATCACCACTTTGGCTTCCGGTTTACTGATGTTTACATTGATTTGATTACTTCCATTCCTCATAGCTCTTTTAGCTGCTTTATCTGCCCTCTCATTCCCCTCAACTCCAACATGGGCCGGCACCCACACAAAACTAACAACCAATCTCATTTGTTGGATTCTAAATAATGATATTAATAACTCAAATAATAAGTCCTCTCTACATCTAGAGTTGCTGGATCGTAAACTCATCAATGCTGCACTAGAATCAGATGCAATTACCACTCTCTCAGGCCTGATGTCCTCCACCCATTGTAATGCCATAATCATAGCCATCATTTCACATGTGTATACAGATACATCATCAGTTATTCTTTTCCCACTTTCAACGTCAAATGCTGGAACCACAAAAGCTGCTGCCGCCCTGCCAGTCTCTGGGTCCTTAGACCCATCTGTATAGATACATAAATGACTGTAATACTTCCTTCTGATATAAGAATTTACTTCAGCTTTGACCTCTTCTTCCTCTTTTCCCATCTGAAGGAGACTCAGATCAACTACCGGCTGTGGCAGAAACCAAGGAGGTACCACTGGCAACACAACAGTTGGAGAGTAATTCCTCTCTGATAATCCCATTTCATTTGCCTTCTTTTTGACCACCCAGCCAAAGCTCTTTGTGGACTTTTTACTGTGTTCCCAGCATGGTTTGATAATACTAATTGTTTGATGATTAATAATGTTATGTCCTTGTAAATTAACCCAGTATGTCATCATTAGTTGCTGTCTCCTTAATTCCAAAGGCATTTCTCCCATTACTACCTGTAATGCTGGTACAGCTGTTGTTTTAAAAGCCCCGCTTGAAATCCTTAATGCTTGTGTCTGTATTACATCCAGTTTCCTAAGCAAAGTTTTGGATGCTGACCCATATGCCACACAGCCATAGTCCAGAACCGACCTTATTAAACCTACATATATAGTTTTCAATGCTGATCTGTGTGCTCCCCACTCCGTTCCTACCACACACCTCATCACGTTTAACACCTTTTTACATTTATTTACAACCTTATCGATATGTACATTCCAGGTGAGCCTAGAGTCAAACCATACCCCTAAAAATTTAATTGTATCCACCCTTTTGAGCTCTTTCCCATATAAAATTAGCTTTACCTCTGCTCCTATTTTCCTCCTTGTGAAGAAAATTGTGTTTGTTTTTTCAGTTGAAAACTTAAACCCCCATTGAAACGCCCACTGTTCTACCCTTTGAATAGATTCTTGCATTTGTTTCACCACATATTTTACATTCTTTCCCCTTTTCCACAGTGCCCCATCATCTGCAAACAGTGACCTCCCAACGCCCTGACCTACAGTTTCATAAACATCATCAATTATGATTGAAAACAACAATGGACTTGTAACACTCCCCTGTGGTGTTCCATTATCCACCACATGATTATTGGAAAACCTTCTTCCCACTCTCACTTCTATAGTTCTTCTTTGGAGAAAATCTTTTATCCATCTATACATTTTCCCCACTATCCGTAACTTCTTAAGTTTAATCAATAGACCCTCTTTCCACATTAAATCGTATGCTTTCTCTACATCAAAGAAAACCGCCACCACAACCTCCTTATTCACTTGAGCCTTCCTCACCTCTGATTCTAGACTAAGGACTGAATCCATTGTTCCCCTGCCCTTTCTGAATCCACTTTGGTGTTTTGATCTCAGGTTCCTTATCTCCAGATGATATGTTAGTCTATCTGATATCATACGTTCCATTATTTTACACATATGTGATGTTAATGCAATTGGCCTGTAGTTATTTGGATTAGTGGGATCTTTACCTGGTTTCCTGATGGGTATTATTACCGCTTGTTTCCAATTACATGGTAACTTCCCTTCCTCCCAAACTTTGTTATATAACTTCAACACAATCTTCAATGACACCTCAGACAAATTTTTTATCATAATATAACATATCTGGTCTTTTCCTGGCGAAGTAATCCCTGATTTACTTATTGCTCGTTTCATTTCATCTAACGTGAAAGGCGCATTTATTGCGTCATCACTTTCTTCATCTATTTCTAACAGTTGTTTATTTTCTTCTCTTGTTTTTTGTCTTCCTTGTTTTCCCTCTTCTGACATGTTTTCTGTACTATGGACTTCAACCAATGCCTTTGCTAACATTTCTGCTTTTGTTTCATCTTCACTGGCCAACACTCCATCTTTTTCCAGCACTGGGTATCCCCACTCCTGTCTTATTCCCCTCATTTTCTTTATCATTCCCCACACTTCCCCTATTGGGGTTGTTCTTCCTATCGTTTCACAAAAATCCCTCCAGTACCAACTAATGCCTGCATCCTTTTGTATTGTATAAGATGTTCATAATTGTGAGTATTTTTAAGTAACTTAAATGCCTTATTACGCTTTTTCTTTATTATCATACATTCCTCATTCCACCAGGGAACTAACTTTCTCCTTGTCATTCCTGATTTCTTTATGATTGTCTGATTTGCTGCTTGAATTACAGCCCCACATACACTACCATTAAACTCGTCTATGTCTTGATCCCTATCTATCTTCCTAAATTTTTCCTCACTAATTTCTCTAAATTTATTCCACTGTGCCTTTCCAAAAATCCACTTTTCTAATGTAGCTTCTGGTATTGACCTGCTTTCACTTCCTACTTTGCACCCGATAGGATAATGATCACTTCCAATGGTGGAATCACTCATTACTTCCCACATACAACTACCTGCTACAGACTGAGAGGCTAGTGTCAGATCTAAGCTTGACTCTTTACCTGTAGAACAATCTATTCTTGTGAAACTTCCGTCATTTAAACACACAAGCCCCAAACAGTCCATCAACTCCTCCATTATCAGTCCATTCCTATCTGTCCTCTCCCCTCCCCAAAGTGTACTATGGGCATTAAAATCTCCACACCAAATGACCCTCCTTCTGTCCAGCCCCTTTATTGCAAGTAGTTCTTCTAATTGCATCCTCTGGCATGGATTATAAAAATTCACCATGCTCCAACTTCCCTCCTTTAGCCAAACTTCAACAACTATATATTCCAGTTCTTTCCCTTTTTCTATTTCCCGATATGATATACCCTGCTGTATAAAGGTAGCACATCCTCCCCCATTTCCCCCTTCTCTATCCCTTCTTATACACACATATCCTTGAATTGCAAAGTCCAGATTAGGTTTTAGCCATGTCTCCTGAACACATATTACATCCGGTTTATTTTTTAATTCCTGAATAAATCCTTTAAATTCTTGCCCATTCGACAGCAGACTTCTAGCATTCCACTGCAGAATGAACATGATCAAAATTATTTCTGTGAGCATGACTCTTTCCATAACTGTTCCTGTTTTTTAAGTTCTTCCTGCACATCCTTCCCAGATATTCCATGGATATTTAGATACCTCACTGCACTCTGTACAATCATTTCAATCCTCTCAGATCTCCCCTTTGCTTGGAAGGAACAATTCATTACCTCTGCCATGAAATACACAAACTTCTCCTTATTCACCATCAGTATATTCTGATCCACCTCCTTAATTTCTGCCACAGTCCGTTCATCAATCCGTCTCCTCTCCTGGATTTCTTTTTCTCTCTGTTCTACTCTTCTCTCACTTTGAACCACTTTTACTGCATCTGCATAGGATATGTCCCTGTTCACTCTCCTCTTCTGCACTTCTACTGCCATCTTTCTGGCTTCACAGCCACCATAGACCACACTATGTGCTCCTCCACAGTTAACACATTTCAGTTCAGCCCCTTCTACACATTTCCCATACTCGTGTTCCCCTCCACACCTTCCACACTTCTGTTTACCTTTGCAACTTGCTGCAATGTGGCCATATTTTTGACACCTGAAGCATCTCAATGGAGGTGGGATATAAGCTCTCACACTGAAGCTTAAATACCCCACTGTCACTTTGTCTGGCAACACTCTCTCTTGAAAATCCAACAGAATGGATAAACTATCAACTTTCTCTCCTCCCCTTCGTGCTTGAAGACGTTTGATGCCTATCACTTTACCTCCTTTAATGTTTGCCTTCACTTCCTCTAACTTTTCCTCCACTGGAATTCCATAGATAACCCCTCTCACAAAGGGTCCATTTCCTGTCTTCCTGGCGTTCTCGACCTTTTTGTTACACACTTCAGTTAACCTCATCACTTTCTCTCTCTGCTTCTCGTCTTTGCATTTGATTAACAATCCACCATTACTCAGAACCTTCGCCATCAAAATGTCTCCAATTTTTCCTTTCATCCAACGGGACAGGGATACCGGACTCACTTTCCTTATATCCTGTCCCTCCTTGAACATCAAAATCACCTTAAATTCGTCATTTCCCACACTCCGCACCACTTTACGCTCCTGCCTCACCTCATTTTCCGAGCTACTGCCACTGATACATGAGTGCTTCCTAGAACTTTTCTTCCTCACTACCTCACTCCATACCATCTCCTCCTCACTCCCATCTCCCCCATCACTATCTCCTGACATCCTTAGTCCAGTCACAGATCAGTTTATGCTCCGCACACACGATAGGATTTCCAACAATCAGATTTCGCTCCACCGCCGCCGACAGTCTCTGCAGCAGACCTCCACTACCTGTCTGTCTCTCCACCTGTCCACTTATGTGTTTGTCATCTCACTGCCTGTTTATGTGTCCACCTGTCTGTCTCTCCACCTGTCCACTTATGTGTCTGTCATCTCACTACCTGTCTGTCTGTCCACCCGTCTACCTACCCCCATGTCTGGCATCAGGGCACGTAAAAAATATGATCACTGTGATTACAATTTTAATGCAAATGTCAACTCTTAAATTTGTAACCTGGAATACTCGGGGCATCAATTCACAGGCAAAAAGGACTAAAATCATTAATCACTTAATTAAATTACAAGCAGACATATGTCTATTACAGGAAACTCATTTATCTCCATCTGAAGAACACAAACTGAAACATCCCCAATATAATCAAATCTACTCAGAAAATTATAATTCCAAGAAAAGAGGGGTTTCAATTTTAGTTAGCAAAAAAATACCATTAATCAAGAACTCAACAATCATAGACCCAGAGGGGCGTTACATTATTTTAAATGCCTCACTGTACAATGATAATATCACAATTGCAAATCTCTATGGTCCAAACACTGATGATCCATCATTTTTCCACAATTTTTTTCTGTTTACTCAATAATATCCCCGATTCAATAATGGTAATTGGAGGTGACTTCAACACCGTCCTGGACCATACATTAGACAGATCGCACATATCAAATACATTTAGACTTTGGAATTCATCAGACATTTTAAAACAATACGTGGATGAATTTGGCCTGGGAGACGTCTGGCGACTCCGAAATCCAACTTCCAGAGAGTATTCCTACTTCTCACACATCCACAATTCATTCTCCCGTATTGACTTCTGTCTCATTTCTAACTCCACCATACAGAAGGTTTCAGATACTAAAATGTATCCGATTCTGATCAGTGACCACGCTCCGGTCTCCTTTTCTCTAAACTCCAAGCAGACCAGAACCTCGGTCACAAGATGGCGCTTTAATAACTCTCTGCTTAAAGATCCTGATTTCGTTACCTACTTTAAAACAGAATGGGTGAACTTTATGGAAATTAATGATTCCCCTGAAACATCAGCAACATTATTATGGGAAACAGCTAAAGTAGTTATGAGAGGAAGGATTATATCATATTCGTCATATAAGAAAAAAAAAAAAAAGAAATAGAGATTGAAAAAGACCTGGAAGGGAAGCTACAAAAGCTGACTGACTCTTATGCTAGCAACCCTTCTGAACAAACCCATAACAAACTAAGAGAAGTTAAATTTCAACTAGAAAATATTATCAATAAAAAAAAAAAAAAAAAAAAAAAAAAAAACACAATTTATGATTGAAAGACTAAGACAAGAAAAATTTGCACATAATAACGAATCTGGAAAATATCTAGAAAATCAACTTAAACCAATAAAGAAAAATCTCTAATTTCAGTGATTAAGGATTCAGCTGGGACACTAATGCAAACAGATGAAGATATTAACAATGCTTTTCGAGCATTCTACAGTAAATTATACACCTCAAATCATGAACCAGATACATCAGATATTGATTCTTTCCTAAACAACCTAAATCTGCCTAAATTATCCCAAGAACAGGCAAATGACACCAGGGAGTTGGTGGTTAAGGCTGCCTTGGAGGAATGAAGACACTGGCTGGAGGGAGCAGAGCAGCCGTTCCTAGTATGGACAAACCTAAAAAACTCTGAGTACATTCGAGGAGACTCAACTCCCGACAGGCCAGGTGGGCACTCTTCTTTAATCGATTTAACTTTACATTGTCCTACTGCCCTGGTTTGAAGAACAGTAAGCCAGATGCTATGTCCTGCCTTTTTGACACTGATCCAGCCCCCAGAGTTCCTACTCACATTCTGCCTCCACCATGTGTTGTTGGAGCAGTTAAATTGAAGATTGAAGGAAAGGTGAAAGAGGCTTTGTAAAACATTACTGTTCCTGATAGTTGTCCAGCTAATAGATTGTTTGTTCCAGTTTCCCTGTGTCCTCAGGTCATCCACTGGGCCCACACCTCTCAGATCTCCTGCCACCCAGGAACCAAAAGGACTGTGTTTGTTATTAAGCAGCACGTCTGGTGGCCAGCAATGGAGAAAAAGGTGGGAGAATACATTGCAGCTTATCCAGTCTGTGCCCAAAACAAATCCTTGCATCATTCTCCTGTGGGTCTCCTCCAACCGCTCCCAGTGCCGCATCAGTCCTGGTCCGACATCTCTCTTGACTTTGTTACTGGTCTACGCATCTCTGAAGGTAACACTTCTATTCTCACAGTTGTGGACAGATTCACTAAGATGGTTGATTTCATTCCATTGTTGAAGTTACCCTCTGCCAAGAAAACGGCAGAGGTGATGCTTTCCCATGTTGTTCAGCTCCATTGTTTTCCCAGAGACGTGGTGTTGGACCGGGGGCCCCAGTTCATCTCTAAGTTCTGGAGGGAGTTTTGTGCCCTGCTCGGAGCCACTGTGAGTCTCTCCTCGGGTTACCACCCTCAATCTCATGGACAGATGGAAAGGCTGAATCAAGAACTGGAAACAAGACTAAGATGCCTGGTCTCTCAGAACCCTTCTACATGGAGTAAGCACTTGTATGGGTTGAATATGCTCATAATATGTTGCCCTGCTTGGCTTCTGGTCTCTCTCCATTCTAGCGTGTCTTTGGCTACCAATCCCCACTGTTCCCTGAGTTGGAAAAAGAGGTCAGCATCCCCTCTGCTCACGCCCTCATCCACCGTTGCCATCGGATGTGGAGAGGGGCTCGCCAGATGTTGCTCCGCAGCAGTACACATTGTAAGACTGCAGCTGATCATAGGAGAGTTCCTGCCCCAGCCTATCAACCGGGCCAGAAAGTTTGGTTGTCAACCAAGGATCTGCCTCTACATGTGGAATCAAGGAAGTTGGCTACCCAGTTTATCGGCCCATTCCCCATCTCTAAAGTAGTAATACCTGTTGCTATGAAACTCCAGCTTCCCAGGTCCATGTGGATTCACCTGACTTTTCATGTGGGCTGGTCACACCAGATCCTGACTGGTTCTCTGACCCCCGTTCAGGACTAATACTGTAAATGTCTCAGAGAAAACTGCACATTTTAGAGAGGACTTTTATTGTGACAGTCTAAGGCTCACCTGTCAATAATCCTGCTGTCTGATCAGCATCTTGATCTGCCACCTGAGAGGTGGATGGATTATTTCAGCAAAGGGGAAGTGCTCACTAACACAGATTTACAGACAAATTAGTGATCAATATTTGAGAGAAATAGGCCTTTAGTGGACGTAGAAACAGTCTGAGATCTTTGACTTCAGCACAAGCAAAAGTAAAAGCAAAAGTGTTGCGTTTATATTTTTGCTCAGTATAAGTCGGTTATACTGTATACCAAAAAATGGTCTTTTGGCAATGTGGAATAATAAACTATAGTAAAACAATATGGTTTATGGTTTGTTTCTGTGTAATGCCCAACACTGTATGTATGTGGTCCTAGTTCACACTATTACCTATTGCTGGTTTGTGTTGTAACCTGAACCAGTTGAAACAAATGCATACAGTCCTCTCTAAAACTAGTGGACCAGTGAGGCCGACTCCTGTATTTCTGCTGATCAATGAAAACACCACCAGATGGATCTGAGACCAGAGATCAGGATTTCAGCTTCTATTCAGGTATTTCCATCTAGACCTGGTCCACCACTCAGCAGATAGAACTCCACATTTTACGGTGATCCACAGTCCAGGATCAGATAGACTTCAGATAGATTACAGTCAATAATACTTCATATTCAGCTGTAATAACTGCATCAAGCCTGCGACCCTCTGACACCACCAAACTCTTCTTCTGTGGTGCTTTTCCAGTCTTTCTCCACAGCCTCTTTCAGTAGCTGTTTGTTTCCTCTTCAGCAGGTAAAATGCTGATCAACAGGGTTCCAGACTGGTCCAGTCTAAAACCTTCCTCTTCTTCCCCTGATGAACTCCTCGGTGGTCTCAGGGGGTTTTGGCTCGTTGTCTGGCTGCATTATGAAGGCTCTCCTGATCAGTTTGGTTCGTCTCTCTTTAAACTGTCAGACTAAATGTTTCTGTAGACCTCTGAGTTCACGTAGCTGCTGCCATCATGTGATCCATCATCAATGAAGATGATCTGTAGTCTGGTTCCAGTCTGTCCTTCCTCTTCTTATTGCTAATGAGTGGTTGTCCTCTCCTGGTGGAGTCTCTGTCCTTGTAGTCTGGTTCCAGTCTGTCCTTCCTCTTTTTATTGCTAATGAGTGGTTGTCCTCTCCTGGTGGAGTCTCTGTCCTTGTAGTCTGGTTCCAGTCTGTCCTTCCTCTTCTTATTGATAATGAGTGGTTGTCCTCTCCTGGTGGAGTCTCTGTCCTTGTAGTCTGGTTCCAGTCTGTCCTTCCTCTTCTTATTGCTAATGAGTGGTTGTCCTCTCCTGGTGGAGCCTCTGTCCTTGTAGTCTGGTTCCAGTCTGTCCTTGTAGTCTGGTTCCAGTCTGTCCTTCCTCTTCTTATTGATAATGAGTGGTTGTCCTCTCCTGGTGGAGTCTCTGTCCTTGTAGTCTGGTTCCAGTCTGTCCTTCCTCTTCTTATTGATAATGAGTGGTTGTCCTCTCCTGGTGGAGTCTCTGTCCTTGTAGTCTGGTTCCAGTCTGTCCTTCCTCTTCTTATTGCTAATGAGTGGTTGTCCTCTCCTGGTGGAGTCTCTGTCCTTTAGGTCCTGAAGTCCTCTGTGAACGGTGGATTGGGATTCCTTCACTCCTCCCTCTGGAGGTTGTTGCTGACGTCCCTGACGGCTGTTTTAGGGTTTTTCTTTACAGCTCTCACAGTGTTTCTGTCATCAGCTGCTGATGTTTCCTCGGTCTGCCGGTTCACCGTCTGTTGCTCGGTACACCGGTGGTTTCTTTCTTCTTCAGGACGTTCCAGATGGTTGTACCGGCTATGGCCGACGTCGGATCAATGGCTCTGATTGATTTCCATCTTCTCTCAGCTTTTCTCCCAGAGACAGCTCTCTGGTCTTCATGTTGGTTTCACCTTTTAACTAGAAATCAGTCTGAACAGGAAAAACCCAAAGCTGAAACTGAGAGGAGACGTTCAGCTCTATTTATTGATGAATAATCAATGTAACAGGATACACCTGTCAGTCACATGATCAATAATTTAGCTCACTAGAAAAATGGGTTCAAACAAACAATGCTATCCTCTAAGTAGTGGAACAGATTTAGATGTAAATATCTCAAAATAGTAGCTGAAATACTGATCTCTGGTCTCAGATTCATCTCCTGATGTCAAACTCAAATGTTTTCAGTGTTCAGCAGAAATAAAGGAGTGGACCTCACTGTTCCAGTAGTTTAGGAGGGGACTGTATTTAAAGACATTAATCATAAACCCTATTGTGATTTAGAAATATCTGAATCATGTGTGAGTCAAACTGCTTTCATGTGAAAACGTGTTTTTGGAAATACTATTACCAGTGGAGGTGCACACATACATATGACTGACCTACCGGCTTAACAGACAATTAGAGGAAGAAATGCTGCCATGGGCAAGAGAGAGGTTCACACAACAGTAGTTAAACTGTCAGGTTGGGCAATGGCCGTCAGACAGTCTTTTACCCTAAATACAAACTTGCATGCAAGCTGAGAACATAATCAACATTCCTGGCATGCACAGCATTGTATGTCCTTGACTGACACTCGCTGTGGGTGGACTTTTCAATGATCAGATATACAGGACGCACATGGATGACTGCATCTGAAGAGTCATTTCAGTTCAGCCAAAGTGAATCTCATCACAGACTGCATGTAAAGTACACTGTCCATAAAGGTCAAGGTGACCTTCCTTTTTGAATCAGCTTTTGAAATACTGAAAATGAGTAAAAAGGATCACTGAGTATTGTAACATAAAAGTATCTGTCGTTACACTCAAACAACATATGAAAGAAGCCTGATATAGAGCGAAAGAAGTTAAAATGAGTGTGTGGTTAGTCACAGAGGACTGTTGTTACATTAACATTAGAGTTTGGCTCATGTTCATATCATCACATTTGTGTTTTGTCTATTTACTTTTTAAGAAGATAAAACCTCTCGGCCCAAGGCTGAAAACAGTCTGTCCAAACTGCAACAGTAGCCTATCCTAATCCTTCTGCCTGTCCTGACCCGAATATAAGAGAAGCATTTTGTCTGATTTTCAGTGTTTTCAGCAAAGGAGCTAGTATTCTCCTTGTAGATAAGGAAATGACAGTTTGATTGCACTGCTGTGAGACAAATATGCAGCACGAACACCAGTCCTGGATGATTCAACCCTCCACGTTTCCTGCTTTAACACAAGCCGTAAAATTTTAAAATTCTTCATGAACAGTGAATATCTATCTAGTCACGCGATAGACAGCAGTTCATCACCTTTTCCACTTAGGACCCTTTAAATAAAATTAATGTTTTCTAGCAGCGTGGCCTGTTCAACCAAAGAGCAATTTTTCCTTCTCAGATAATTATGTAGAAAATGATGTTAAATATTTAAAAAGTTAGGGACTTAAGACGTAATTATCCTGCAAACCTGTTCAGTCATGACCCTTTAGATTGATGTCGTGACCCTACAGGGGGCCCAGACCCACGGGTTTGGGAGCCACCGCATTAGGCTATTACAGAGAATTCTCTTCCCTTCCCTCTTTCTCTGGATAAGTCAGGTAAAATGTTCTAATAACACATGAACATCTAAAAAATGAGTTGGACAGTGTTGAGTTGTGCTAAGCAGAAGCACAGTTCAAGCCTCACCAGTGGGATATCTGAGGTCAGCTGTAATGTTTTAGTAGTTTGATATAAATATCCAACCCATCTGGATTAAAAACCCATAATAAAACTAGGAGATGACTGTAGATGGTGTAGCTGCAGTAGAAGATGAGCCTGCTTACAAGTCAACACAGTAACACAAAGCCTACACACAAAGCAGAAATGGTGGAAATAACACACTGCATATCCAATTTACCTGCCGTATACAGTCCAGACTGCAGTCCTGAGGAGTGATGGCATCATCCTGAGCCCACAGTGGCCGAGCAAGCACAAAGAGCTGGTACAAAACGAGAGCTACCTTCCACATGCTGCTACAGCCAGCGTGGCATGGTCCAAGTGTGAGCAGCGCACACACACACTCACACTCAGCGGACTACACGGCTGTAAGAAGCCACTGGTCGGTGTGAAAAGTGAAATCTAACGTCAGCGTGTCGTCGATGGTGCGTGAGAGTGAGCGACAGGAACCTGGGAGGAGGGAGTGGTGTCTTTAGGCAATGGGTGGAGGTGCAGCCAGCTGTACATGTTTAAACAGTTACGCTGCCAGACTAGTTCATTCTGTGTTGTATGTTTGTGTTGAGGCACATATCAGGTTTGCCTTTCAAACATTTTCCGGTTAGAAGCTAGAGCCAAGAAAACCACATTCACGTTCAGCATAAACACGCAGGAATGATTCAGGTCTTTTCAACAAGAGGCAGAAGAATCCAGTGTTGGTGTGAAATGAATCTTCAGTCCAGAGTCATAGCCAGGTTCGTTTTATTAAGCAGAGAAGCTACAACATGTTTATGAGCTATTCACATGTGGATGTAGGGCTGTTTTCACAGGAAACATTGCACTGGCAATTCAACTACATCAAGAAAACCGAGTATTTCAAATACCAAGCGAAATTATGAATCAATACTCCATCAAACCTTGGTACAGTATTGACGAATATGTTGCAATAGAGGAGAACAGATGGAAATTAACAAATTTAGCTTCAAGGGTTCCAGAGACTTGAGAAGGCTGCTATTTCACCGGATCTGAAAAACAAAGACAAAACATATAATGTCCAAACTAAATAATAAATTGATGAATACAGCTGCAAGCGCAGTTCTGCACTTCAAGCCACCACAAAGCTGTGAAGTGTCTAGACCTTTGACATTTTCCTACACCTTAAAGATAATTAAAAGGTTTTATGAAGATTGGACAGATGCTCATTCATCTATGGCTGAATCTGTTCCGAGCCACGACCTTTTTATGGCAATGCCGTCGGCCCCTACTGGTCAATTTCAAAAACATTTTGGGGCTCCGGAGCTCCAGCCCTGTCTCCTGAAAATTAAATTCCCATGCAGCTAAACTGCATTCTCAGAGATGTTTGAAAGGAAACATTTTGTCGCCAGGCCTATGCATAAACTCAACTTAAACTGGTGTTAAATGCAGACAAATCCAAAATGATGCTTTTTTCAAATGGAAAATTGCCATGTGATCTCCCCAGGGTCGCAACTGCTCAAGGGTTTCATATTGAACTGGTCCAACCTTATAAGTACTTATGGGTCCTCATTGATCAAAATTTGACTTTCACATCACACATTGAAAATCAGGTGTCCAAATTGAAAATTAAATTGGGTTTCTTTTTTAGAAACAAATCCAGTTTCTCCCTTCAGGTGAGGAAATATCTGATTTCAGCAACGTTTATATATTATCGGATGATGGTGATGTGGTCTACATGAATGCACCTGACCAGAGGCTGGATCCTGTTTCCCGCTGAGCGCTACGTTCACTCACAGGTCACTCTGGGAAAAGAGATTTTAATCTCAATGAGTTTTTCACCTGATTAAATGAAGGATATAAATAAATTTTAAAAAAGTTTGGAACTGATGATGCCCGCTATTGGGCGATTTCAAAATAATTTTATACACATAGTTCAACAGTATTATGAAACATATCCTGCATGATTTCTATTGATTGGATAAATAAATTTGTGTTTTATAATCTGATTTGCGTTTTACCATGGCCGTTTTGTTTATTGCATTTGTAGTGCCCCATTGTGGTCAATTTGAATAGAACTTTCAGGATATATTCCAAATGATTTATCTAAACACTACCCAAAGGACCAAAGATTAAGGTGGAACGTAGATGGACTGGTAAATCAAGAGCTTTGCCTTCCGGCTCAGCTCCCTCCCCTCCCCCCTGGATGGACAAACTCCCATGACGAAACCCGATAATTGGAGCACAGCTTCCAGTCCCCTTTTTTTAAAAAATGGAAAAGACCACCCCGGTCTGCCATTCCAGAGGTACTGTCCCAAACCTCCATGCAACACCAAAGAGGCATGTTAGCCAAGACAGTCCAACAATGTCCACAATCTTCAGCATCTCAGGGTAAATCTCATCCACCCCAGCACCTTGCCGCCAAGGAGCTTTTTGAGTATCTTAGCATCCTCTGTTAAGAATATGGACAAGTCTTCAAACTCTGCCTCCTCTACGGAGAGTGTGTTAGTCAACTACAAGAGTTCCTCAAAGTGCTCTTTCCACTGCTCAACAATATTCCCAATCTGGAACCATGGTTCTGCTCCCCCGCTGAACACAGCCTGAGTCAAGCCCTGCTTTCCCTGTCTGAGTGGTTTAACGGTTTGCCAGAAATTCCTTCCGGCCAACTGTAAGTCCTTCTCCATGGTCTCCCTGAACTCCTGCACCTGGGTTTTTGCTTTGACAACTGCCGCAGCTGCAGCCCTTCTGGCCAACCAGCACTCACCTAGTGTTTCTGGGGACCCTCCGGGCCAACCAAGCCCGAAAGGCCTCCTTCAGCCTGACAGCCTCCATCACCACTGGTCTCTCCCAGCAGGTTCCTGGGTTGCCGACACAATAGGCACCGATGACTTTCTGATAACAACTCCTAGCAGCCGCTTCCACAATCGAGGATAGCCCACTCAAATTCCATGTCCCCAGCCTCCCCCGCGATATGCAAAAAGTTCTTCCGGAGGTGGGAGTTGAAGACCTCACAGAAAGGGGACTCAGTCAGATGTTCCCAGTTCACCCTCACTACATATTTGGGTTTTCGTAGGTCTGTTCACAGCCTCCCCCGCCATCTGATCCAACTCACAAGGTGGTGATCAGTTGACAGCTCCGGGTCGTCTCTTGAGTGTCCAAGTCATATGGCCACAGATCTGATGATACAACCACAAAGTTCATCACTGATCATTGGCCTACAGTGTTCTGGCACCAAGAACATTTAGAAATCACCCTAACATGCTCTAACGTGGTGTTTGTTATGGCCAATCCATGACTAGCACAGAAGTCCAACAACAACGCACCACTCCTCCCACACCAGCTTTGGTATCTTCCCCACCAGAGAAGTGATTTTCCATGTGCCCAGAGCCAGGATGCAATGCCGAGGGTCAGCATGCCTTTGCCTGCTGACCGGCTCGACCCCAATATTCATATAGCACCCCTATCAGGCCAACGGGGGTCATAATTCATTGGCAGCATATGTGCACAACTTCTAATCATTGGTTGAAATTTGTGTTTGGTTGATTATTTCTCTACTGTTATGCTAATTATCATTGTCTTTTACATGATTGGAAAGCCTGTTTATTACCTTCACAATTATGTCTAACTTGTGAGGATGAATTTTTGGGCTGAGCAGCACAGCTGATTATGTGGGTAGTGCCCAGGTGAAATTTGCTAAAATTCTCTGCCCATGCTAAGCAGTGTATTCTCCTGTTGGTGTTGGCTCTTGTTTTTAGTTATTTGGTGGATTGGATGATTCACAGTAACGGGTGGAAGATCCATGCACTGCCACAACAGCCTGGCACCTCCTCCTCATGTTGGTCACCAATCTGTTCACATGTTGCTGTGGAACGGCACTCCAGTCCTCAACCAGGATTCGTTGCAGGTAAGCCAGCATGGTTGCGTTGGTCACTGCAACACATACAGCATGCAGCAGTGAGGTCTGGACTCTTGGCAGGCTAGTCCATTCTCTCTACTCCACCTCCTGGAGCTCATCTGTGATAACCCTGGCTCTGTGGGGGTGAGTGTCATCTCGGAGGATGAAGTTAGGTCCCAAATTGTGGAGATATAGGATCGCCACTGGATGCAGAATCTCTCTGCATTGAGATGGCCTTCAATGATGACAAGCCTTGTTTTGCCAGTGTGGGAGATGCCGCCCCACACCATGATACTGATGTTCTGCATTCAGAGATGGTGTTCTGCGTTCAGAGACGGTGTTCTGCATTCAGAGATTGTGCTCTGCATTCAGAGATGGTGTTCTGCGTTCAGAGATGGTGTTCTGCGTTCAGAGATGGTGTTCTGCATTCAGAGATGGTGTTCTGCATTACTCGGTTGTAACGAGTGCTTATTTCTGCCCATTCTCCTCCGACCTCTCACATCAACGAGGCATTTTCATCCACACAACTGCCGCTCACTGGATATTTTCTCTTTTTTAGACCGTTATCTGTGAACCCTAGAGGTGGTTGTGGGTGAAAATCCTAGTAGAGCAGCAGTTTCTGAAATACTCAGACCAGCCTGTCTGTTCAGAGTCACTTAAATCCTCTTTCTTCCCCATTCTGATGCTCGGTTTGAACTTCAGTAAGTTCTCTTGATCACGTCTACATGACCAAATGCACTGAGTTGCGACCATGTGATTGGCTGATTAGCTTTTTGTATTAACAAGCAATTAAAAGGGTGTACCAAATTATGTGGCCGGTGAGTGTATTCTAAATAGAACATGCACTTAAATTGATATCAACGGTCTTTTAGGCGTCTAAAATACATCTTGCTGCTGCCTCTGTGCACAGTGGTACATTGTTTTGCTCACATGCTGGTAAACCGATCTGTTTCTACTGTAGGTAATACATTGAGTATGGACAAGTACCTCATACAACCCCGATTAGAAACACCTGAACTATCCCTTTAATGCAAAATGAATATTCTCCTCACCATATCATGATCACCATGGCTTGCAAATTTCCAGTAGTGGCTGGGAGCATTCTGTCTCTCCACACTAAGCTGACTCATTGTCTCTATGGAGGTTTGTCCAGTATCATCCTCCTTTGCACCTGACTGTGTATCATCACTGTAGGCTATAATATTATTCTGTGTAATATCTATGACTGTCACACCCTGGTCGAAGACGGAGACGGCCATCAGCCGTCCAGGGTGCCGACCCAGCGGCTGAAGGTTGTGGGGATTCACCTTACTCGGGATCTCCTCCTGTGCTGTGCTGGCAACAGGTACCGGCCAGGTGTACAGAGGATCCAGAGAACACCAGGAAGCAAAAAGGTGAGGATCTGATCCATAATTCACCAAAAATGCTTGGGGGATACTCCCAGGGGACACTGCCACAAAAGACTTCATTTTCACCTGCATCATTCTTCCAGAGGAGGTCCGCAGGTATCCCCGACAGGAACAGGAAAATCAGTTTTATGTCCCCTGAAGTCTAACTTTAATATTTTGTTGACTGGCAAGTCAGATAGAAAGGCGCACTTGGTGCTCATAGACCAGCAGAGAGCGGGCATTGCTAGTGACAAGCGACAGAAACAGAAACACAACTGGGAAATCGAACCACAAACCCTCTGGTAGGTGGATGACCTAGAGGGTCGCCCCAACAAGTTACGGGACATAAAACCAAATCACTCTGTGGAGCTCAGAGGAGCTGACAGTGGTGATCCTGTGTGAGTTCATCTGACTGTCTGATCATTACATCCACTGTTTTGACAAAAATACTGATTACAGCTACCCAAAACGTTACAATACACATACATACATATATAGACATATATATATATATATATACACATATATATATACACATATACACACATATATATATATAAGACATATATATATATATATACACATATATATATATATATATATACACACATATATATACATATACATATATATATATACATACACATATATATACACACATACACATATATATACACACATATATACATATACATATATATAAATACACACACACATATATACATATATACATATATGGGGCGGCAGTAGCTCAGTCTGTAGGGAGTTGGCTTGGGAACCGGAGGGTCACCGGTTCAAGTCCCGACATGACCAAGAACTGAGTGTGAACTGGTAGCTGGAGAGGTGCCAGTTTACCTCTTGGGCACTGCCGAGGTGCCCCTGAGCAAGGCACCAAACCCCCAACTGCTCGGGGCGCTTGTCAGGAGCAGCCCCCTCACTCTGACATCTCTCCATTGTTGCATGTATATGTGCATGTGTGTGTTCAGGTCTGCATGTACCGTGTATAAGTAAAAAAAACAACAGAGTGTAAAAATTGAATTTCCCCATTGCGGGACAAATAAAGGACTATCTTCTTCTTCTTCTTCTATACACTCCTGACCAAAAACTTAAGACCAGTTAAAAAATTGCAAGAATTTACGTTTTGCACTGTTGTATCTTAAGAAGGTTCTAAGTAGAGTTTCAAAATGCAAAAAGAAGAAATGAGAGCAAGAGACTAAATGTTTTGAGCAGGCAATTTATTGAAAAGAACAATTTAACTGAAATAGGCTGTTCATCAGCTGATCAAAAGTTTAAGACCATAGCTCAAAAAAAACCCTAAAAACAGAAATTAAAGTCTCAAAAACAGACTCAGTAATGAGCAGCTCCACCATTATTGTTGATCACTTCAAAAATTGGTGTTGGCATGCTTGATGCGAGTGTTTCCAAAAGGCTTGTAGGAATGTTGCTCCAAGTGGTGAAGATGGCTTCACGAAGGGCATCCACTGTCTGGAACTGATGTCCATTTTTGTAAACTTCCCTCGCCATCCATCCCCAAATGTTCTCAATTGGATTTAGATCAGGGGAACATGCAGGATGAACCAAAAGAGTGATGTTATTCTCCTGAAAAAACTCCTTTGTCAGACGGGCATTGTGAATCGCAGCATCGTCCTGCTGAAAAACCCAGTCATCAGCACACAGACGAGGGCCCTCAGTCATGAGGGATGCCCGCTGCAACATCTCCACGTAGCCAGCTGCTGTTTGACGCCCTGCACAACCTGGAGCTCCATTGTTCCATTGAAGGAAAAAGCAGCCCAGATCATGATGGCGCCCCCTCCGCTGTGCCGTGTTGAAAAAATCTCAGGTGGCATCTCCTTGTCATGCCAGTAGCGTTGGAAGCCATCAGGACCATCAAGGTTACATTTTTTCTCATCAGAGAATAAAACTTTCTTCCAACTTTGAACGTCCCATGTTTGGTGCTCCCTCGCAAAGGCCAAACGGGCAATTTTGTGGCGTTGAAGGAGACGTGGCCTTTGAAGAGGTTTTTTGTTTTTGAAGCCGTTCCTTTGCAGATGCCGTCTGATGGTTATTGGGCTGCAGTCAGCAGTCAGGTCTTGACAGTGTGATTACTTGAAAGAAAATGACACGGAATCCAAATTTTTGCACAGATTTGGGCTTTTAAAGAATGTGGTCTTAAACTTTTGATCAGCTGATGAACAGCCTATTTCAGTTAAATTGTCCTTTTCAATAAATTGCCTGCTCAAAACATTTGGTCTCTTGTTCTCATTTCTTCTTTTTGCATTTTGAAACTCTACTTAGAACCTTCTTAAGATACAACAGTGCAAAATGCAAATTCTTGCAATTTTTTAACTGGTCTTAAGATTTTGATCAGGAGTGTATACATATAAATATATATACGTATATATACATATATATATATATACACACACACATATATATAGACATATATATATATATATATATATATATATAACACACATATATATACATATATATATATATACACACATATACACACATATATATATGTATATACACATACATATATATATATATATATATATAACACATACATATATATATATATATGTATATACACATACATATATATATACATATATACATACACATACATATATATATATATATATATATATATACATACATATATATACATATATACATACATATATATACATATATATACATATATATATATACACATATACATACAGTACAGACCAAAAGTTTGGACACACCTTCCAAGAGTTTTCTTTATTTTCATGACTATGAAAATTGTAGATTCACACTGAAGGCATCAAAACTATATAATTAACACGTGGAAATATGTACTTAACAAAAAAGTGTGAAACAACTGAAAATATGTCTGATATTGTAGTTTCTTCAAAGTACTACGTTTTGCTCTGATTACTGCTCCACACACTCTGCATCCTCTTGATGAGCTTCAAGAGGTCGTCACCTGAAATGGTCTCCAACAGTCTTGAAGGAGTTCCCAGAGATGCTGAGCACTTGTTGGCCCTTTTGCCTTCACTCTGCGGTCCAGCTCACCCCAAACCATCTGGATGGGGTTCAGGTCCGGTGACTGTGGAGGCCAGGTCATCTGGTCCAGCACCCCATCACTCTCCTTCATGGTCAAATAGCCCTCACACAGCCTGGAGGTGTGTTTGGGGTCATTGTCCTGTTGAAAAATAAATGATGGTCCAACTAAACGCAGACCGGATGGAATAGCATGCTGCTGCTAGATGCTGTGGTAGCCATGCTGGTTCAGTAGGCCTTCAGTTTGAATAAATCCCCAACAGTGTCACCAGCAAAGCCCCCCCACACCTTCACACCTCCTCCTCCAGGCTTCACGGTGGGAACCAGGCATGTAGAGTCCATCCGTTCACCTTTTCTGGTTCCACAAAGACACGGTGGTTGGAACCAAAGATCTCAGATCTGGACTCATCAGACCAAAGCCCAGATTTCCACTGGTCTAATGTCCATTCCTGGTGGTCTTTAGCCCAAACAAGTCTCTCTGCTTGTTGCCTGTCCTTAGCAGTGGTTTCCTAGCAGCTATTCTACCATGAAGGCCTGATTCACACAGTCTCCTCTTAACAGTTGTTCTAGAGATGTGTCTGCTGCTAGAACTCTGTGTGGCATTGACCTGGTCTCTAGTCTGAGCTGCTGTTAACCTGCCATTTCTGAGGCCGGTGACTCGGATGAACTGATCCTCCTCAGCAGAGGTGACTCCTGGTCTTCCTTTCCTGGGGCGGTCCTCATGTGAGCCACTTTCTTTGTAGCTCTTGATGGTTTTTGCGACTGCACTTGGGGACACTTTCAAAGTTTTCCCAATTTTTGGGACTGACTGACCTTCATTTCTTAAAGTAATGATGGCCACTCGTTTTTCTTTACTTAGCTGCTTTTTTCTGCCATAATCCAAATTCTAACAGTCTATTCAGCAGGACTATCAGCTGTGTCTCCACCTGACTTCTGATGGTCCCAACCCCATTTATAAGGCCAGAAATCCCCCTGATTAAACCTGACAGGGCTCACCTGTGAAGTGGAGACCATTTCAGGTGACGACCTCTTGAAGCTCATCAAGAGGATGCAGAGTGTGTGGAGCAGCAATCAGAGCAAAAGGAGGCTACTTTGAAGAAACTACAATATAAAGTGTATTTTCAGTTGTTTTACAGTTTTTTGTTAAGTATATATTTCCACATGTGTTAATTCATAGTTTTGATGCCTTCAGTGTGAATCTACAATGTCAATAGTCATGAAAAGAAAGAAAACTCATTGAATGAGAAGGTGTGTCCAAACTTTTGGTCTGTCCTGTATATATATGTATACATACATACATACATACATATATATACACACACACACACACACATATATATACACACACACACACACATATATATATATATATACACACACACACACACACACACACACACACACACACACAATAGTGCTTACTGTACGGTTCAAGATCATGTGCCACAAATGGCTTTACTGGAAACTTCTTTCAACCTTTTCTTTCAACAAACGTTCACTTGATTTTTTTCAGTATGTTTATTTTAATGTAGTGTATAAGTGAAGTGTATACTTCAATATTATATTGTGCGATTATACTACATGGTGAGCTGAATGGGAGGCAATGATGTGAGACTGCTACTTCTTGGACTCCTAGTATAATTTGGAAAAGAACACGTTATGAAGCATTTCAGATTTACTGCTGTGATAGATTTAATTGTTTAAAATGTTGAATGAGTGTTGAGTGGTCCTACATCAGGCTCTGTCAGTGTCCCAGCCAGGACGGGGGAAGGACGTGGATGTATAAAGAGAAAGGCAGTGGCAGCAAGAGGGTTGGTAAATCTGGCATGTGCTAACGTTGTGAAGAAGCACCGACGTTTGAGAGTTGAGTTCAAATAACAATCTTTCTCCAGAATTGCAGACTACACCTTTAACTGTTGTCTGGACAAACAGCCTCACGTTCTGTGTTGCTGTGGTGTTGCTGTGGCAGTTTCACCCCAACACAGAAGCCTGAATCTGAACTATCGAGGGCCAAACTGGGTGAAGCGACGCCGCTCACCGTGTATTTGTCCCATTTCTTCTCAGGATCGTATGGCTCCCAGCGACTAGCAGGGAAGATGTGCTTGTTCTTCTCATACCAGCTCCTCAGCACCACTTTACCTGCATGAGACTTTAGGCAAAATAACACAACCAGGTTAACTCACACATGGCTTTTAAAAGCTACTGCCCTCCCAAAGAAAAGGTACAGGATATTTTAGCTCACTTTTCAAAATGAAATGAGTGAAGAACAAACTGAGCATCGAGATAATGAAAAAACATCCGACATGTGGACAATGAATCACAGTTGTCTTCTTTGCCTAGTAAGAGTCCTCGTCCTGTACCGTGGAGGTCGGCAGCAGAAATCAGTTTAGCAAGAAAAAAAACTGACAATATAAGCGTGGCATCAAGAAGAAACGGGCAGCAGCCGATCGTGAAATATGAAAGAAACAGCTGCATTTGTCAACTGATGCCACATTTCCATCCAACAATAAATACAACTGAAAAATTGTTTAAGTAAGGAAATCTTTTAAGCCCCGTCTTGTCCCAGTCCAGGTTAATGCTGGTTCAGCTCAACCAGTTCTGTTCATTTCCTCTAACAATCGTACCTCATCTTTCTCAACAGTGGCGTCATTCACCAGTCGGATATCATCGTGAACGTCAAAACTGAAAAGAGGACCTGTGGAAAAAAAGATTAACTGAGTGAGAAGGCAGGAAACACTGAATACAGTCCAATTCAATTTTATATGGCATCAAATCATAGCATAGGTTATCCCAAGATGTTATTCATACATAACTTTATGTTGTTCCATATATTGCACAGAAAAATGAGTCCTTTGTAGCGTTGTTGCATTGAGCAGATTAACAATTAATCATTAATTAATATCAAGATTCATATTCACAATTAATAATCCCAAATTATTAATTGTAAGACAAATTATCATAAAATGTGAAGGAAAGTGGTAACATTTAACTTCAGATATTACCCTCAGTTAACTTCAATATCAGGATTTACTTGGGGCGCCACCCAGTTTTATTAATATTAATTAAGGGGGGGGGGACGTTCTTTTTGGTGCTCCTGCAGAATCCGGATTAATTTCATAATTAAACGACAATTTTAATCTCAAAAGTGAGCAAAATTCCTAGAACTCATCGACAGCAAGCTAAGGTGATACTAAGGATTACCAAAACAAACGTGAATGGCGACTAAACTCCGGAAATACAAATACGAGAGATCTTCGAGCACTAGGCCCACTACATCCTCGGCAAAGAGTCCAGACTTAACCAACCAAGACCAACACGTGTCTGCGGACACATTGACCATGGCCATTGACTCGGTGAAAGCGGATATCCTCTCCTCTATAAGTAAGGACTTAACCGCCGTGATAAGACAGGAGCTGAAGAATTCTCTATCGGACTTCCTCAACTCAATCCAGACCGAAATGAAGGCGATTAAAAGCGAAATTGCTAACAACACAGCCTCAATCAAAGCAGAAATGGAGCGGCTACAAGCTAACGTGAAAGACATGGAGGCAGGCCCGTCGACGTGGTCGGGCGGAGTAGTCGAGGTACAAACAGATGTAACAGACCTCAAGAAGCGAGTGGAGGAACTAAAAGTAAAGTGTGAGGACATGGAGGGAAGGATGAGGAGAGGGAATGTTCGGATCACCGGAGTTGCTGAACAGCCCGGGTCTAGCTCGCCCTCGGCGGTTGCTAAATTGCTAAAAGAGGCGCTCCAGATGGATAAAGAGGTGCAGGTGGAGCGCACACACCGCAGTCCAACCCAGCGGAGAACAGGGGACAAACCGAGAGTAATCATCGCAAGACTACATAACGAAGGTGACACCGTAAACATCTTAAGGAAAGCCCGAGACCGCGGCGGCCAGCTCCGCTACGATGGCAACCCGATCGCTATATTCCCGGACTACACGGCCGCCGTCGCTAAAGCCAGAGCAGCGTTCACAGACGTCAGGAAGATGCTCCGGGGGAGACCAGGAGTCCGCTATGGAATACTTTTCCCTGTCAGACTCCGCATCACTTTCAACAACGAAGAGAAAGAGTTTCTGGATGCTGCCCAAGCCCTGGATTATGTAAAGAAAAAGGTCATACCTGCATCGGAGACAGAGAAATGACTGGAGGAGGTATCCTTACTCTGTTTCTATAGAGACGGGTGTACATACCCGAATAGCTGATACCAGAGATAACGTTGATATTTTCCGCACACACGGACCATGTGAGTACTTGTGTTCATATCTATATAGTTTCTCATCTCTCGAGAGGCGGCGTCGATTACTTAGACCCTAATATGGACAGAACGGGCCGTAAAGTCCCATGGAACTGTACATTGGTATACGAGTGAAGGCCCACGCGTGAAGATGGGTAAGGGTGTGCTGATACGTGAAATAGTGGAGTGGTATCTTACTTGACTGAAACACACACTAATTGTTACGTATAGTTTTGTTTTAAATTGGGTAATATGTTCTGTATATATAATTGCACTGGTAACTGATATATATCCTGACTGAGATGTCGTTATCCTTTTAATTCTTTCATTTTTTTTTTCCTTTTGGGTTCTGTGGAGCCCAAACCGTAACGTTTGCTTATCTTTTATTCTGTTTGGTTCTTTATCCAAGCAAAGGCGAGCACCTATTAAGGCCGCTCGTATTGCTGCTGTCCCTTCTAGCAGCCAGGGACCCTGTCCCAAGGACTAAATGGACATTGCATTGGCTAAGTTCAAGGCTTATCTAACCCCATGTTTAGCTCAGTTTGAGCAGATCCCAATGTTCTCCAGGGATCATCTCACTGTTAGTTCAAAAGCAACTGAGAAATTAACTCTATCTCCTATTCCAATACAAATGATGCATGTTAATGCCTAAACATTACCAAGATTATGCCGCTGCATTTAGAACGATGGCATCCAGTACACAATGTTTTAATTCCTTCTGTTTATGGTCATATTCCTCTTTGATCCCCCCCCCCCCCCCCTTTTTTTTCCTCTCCCCCTTTGATTGCAAATTGCAAGAATTTGCATTTTGCACTGTTGTATCTTAAGAAGGTTCTAAGTAGAGTTTCAAAATGCAAAAAGAAGAAATGAGAACAAGAGACCAAATGTTTTGAGCAGGCAATTTATTGAAAAGAACAATTTAACTGAAATAGGCTGTTCATCAGCTGATCAAAAGTTTAAGACCACATCCTTTCAAAGCCCAAATCTGTGCAAAAATTTGGATTCCATGTCATTTTCTGTCAAGTAATCACACTGTCAAGACCTCTTGATGGGAAAAGCAAAAAAACTCACTGCCTTGGAACGTGGCAGGATTGTTGAGCTGCATAGACAAGGCCTCTCACAGCGTGCCATCGCTGCTGAGGTTGGATGCAGTAAGACAGTCATTTTGCATTTCTTAAAAGATCCTGAGGTTTATGGAACAAAAAAATCAAGCGGTAGACCCAAAAGAGTCTCACCGGCACTGAGCCGGAGGATCCGAACGGCTGTCCGTCAAGACACGGGACGATCCTCATCCCAAATTAAGGCCATTACTGGTGCTGACTGCAGCCCAATAACCATCAGACGGCATCTGCAAAGGAACGGCTTCAAAAACAAAAAACCTCTTCAAAGGCCACGTCTCCTTCAACGCCACAAAATTGCCCGTTTGGCCTTTGCGAGGGAGCACCAAACATGGGACGTTCAAAGTTGGAAGAAAGTTTTATTCTCTGATGAGAAAAAATGTAACCTTGATGGTCCTGATGGCTTCCAACGCTACTGGCATGACAAGGAGATGCCACCTGAGATTTTTTCAACACGGCACAGCGGAGGGGGCGCCAACATGATCTGGGCTGCTTTTTCCTTCAATGGAACAATGGAGCTCCAGGTTGTGCAGGGCGTCAAACAGCAGCTGGCTACGTGGAGATGTTGCAGCGGGCATCCCTCATGACTGAGGGCCCTCGTCTGTGTGCTGATGACTGGGTTTTTCAGCAGGACGATGCTGCGATTCACAATGCCCGTCTGACAAAGGAGTTTTTTCAGGAGAATAACATCACTCTTTTGGATCATCCTGCATGTTCCCCTGATCTAAATCCAATTGAGAACATTTGGGGATGGATGGCGAGGGAAGTTTACAAAAATGGACATCAGTTCCAGACAGTGGATGCCCTTCGTGAAGCCATCTTCACCACTTGGAGCAACATTCCTACAAGCCTTTTGGAAACACTCGCATCAAGCATGCCAACACCAATTTTTGAAGTGATCAACAATAATGGTGGAGCTACTCATTACTGAGTCTGTTTTTGAGACTTTAATTTCTGTTTTAGGGGTTTTTTTGAGCTATGGTCTTAAATGGTCTTTAATGGTCTTATGGTCTTGGGGGCGGCAGTAGCTCAGTCTGTAAGGACTTGGGTTAGGACGCGGACGTCACGGGTTCAAGTCCCCCATGGACCAAGACCAACTGGTTGCTGGAGAGGTGCCTGTTTACCGCTTGGGCACTGCCGAGGTGCCCCTGAGCAAGGCACCAAACCCCCAACTGCTCTGGGCGCTTGTCAGGAGCAGCCCCATCACTCTGACATCTCTCCATTGACGCATGTATATGTACTTTGTGTGGAAAAACAGAGTGTAAAACTGAATTTCCCCACTGTGGGACTAATAAAGGAATATCTTTCTTTCTTTCTTTCTTTCTAAACTTTTGATCAGCTGATGAACAGCCTATTTTAGTTAAATTGTTCTTTTCAATAAATTGCCTGCTCAAAACATTTAGTCTCTTGCTCTCATTTCTTCTTTTTTCATTTTGAAACTCTACTTAGAACCTTCTTAAGATACAACAGTGCAAAACGTAAATTCTTGCAATTTTTTAACTGGTCTTAAGATTTTGATCAGGAGTGTATATCCTAGTAAATGGGTCTATTGATGGAATACAAATCTCCCTCATAAACATATATGCCCCTAACGAAGATGAGCCCCATTTCATCACTACAATCTTTAACACTATACTGCATCACAGCTCTGGAATTCTACTACTAGGTGGAGATTTTAACTGTGTGATGTCTCAGATCATGGACAGACAACCCCCTTCAATATCAGCTGAGTTAGGCTTAGTAGATGTCTGGAGAAGTAAATTACCGAGGGGGAGGGATTTCACCTTCTTCTCACATAGACACTCATCTTACTCCAGAATCGATAATTTTTTCACTCCCTCAGCAGAGTTACACAGGATTACCGACATAAAGATCCTAACAATTACAATATCGGATCACTCTCCTCTTGCAATGTCCTGGGATATAGGACACATACCAATAACTAAACAATGGAGACTAAATACATCACTCTTAAATGACCAGGAATTCATTACGTATGTCAAAACCGAATTAAGTACCTATCTAGATATAAATCCTCCCCCCGAAACATCACCCCTCATTCTTTGGGATTGTGCCAAAGCATATATTAGAGGATGTATCATATCATTCGCAAGTGCTAAAAAGAAAAAGAGAGAAACAACACAACGCGAACTAGAAGACAAAATAAGACAGCTTGAGCAACGCCATAAAAGATCACCATCTCCCAACACTTTAACAGCCCTCAAACAAACACGTAGAGATTTAAACACCTTACTCACGGGAAAGATAGAAGGCAATTTAAGATTCACAAATCAAAAATACTATGAAAATGGTAATAGGGCAAGTAGGCTGTTAGCACTAAGGCGAAAGAAACAACAATCGTCCAACATAGTGCAGAAGCTGAGGTCCAAGGTCTGAGGACGTTTGCTGAATTCTACAAAGAGACCTATCGAATCCTATGGCTAAAGACCTAGATGAACCAATTAAAAAATCAGAAATAGAGCAGGTAATCTCTACACTGAAAAACAATAAAGGTCCAGGACCAGATGGATATATAAATGAATTTTATAAAACATTCAAAGAGGTGGTGTCACCACTATTACTAAAAGCCTATCACCATGCATTACAATCTGGAACCATGGCCCCCTCCTGGAGAGACACAACAATAGTAGTAATACATAAAGAAGGCAAAGACCCGTCTAATTGCCTGTCATATAGACCCATATCACTACTAAATACAGACCTGTGGATATTAACTGCTGTCCTTGCAAAACGGGTTGACAAAATTATTTAGAAAATCATCCATCCAGATCAGACCAGGTTTATTACCGGCAGATATTACGGAGATAATATCAGAAGATTATTGAATTTAATGACACATCCAAAGGTAAAAGAAGAGGAAACACTGATATTATCCTTAGATGCCCAGAAGGCATTTAATCGAGTTTCCTTAGAGCGCGGTTGTAGACAAGGATGCCCCTTATCACCCCTTCTATTCAACATTAGCATTGAACCTCTGGCACAGCTTATCAGAGACAACAATAATATAAAAGGGCTAACAATAAACGGTAAACAGCATAAATTATCCCTATACGCAGATGATGTGCTTCTGTACTTAGCAAAACTTGAAACAACAATTCCACATTTGAAGGATCTTGTTTCTAATTATGGGTACTTCTCTGGCTATAAAGTGAATATGGAAAAAACATTGGCTATGGAAATAGGTGGTGGAATTTCACAGACATTTAAATCCCAGTGTGGCTTCAAATGGCCTAAAGATGGTATCAAATATCTTGGCATTCAGATACCCCCCCATCAGTGAAAAATTTATTTGATGCAAATTACAAAAATGTAATTCAGAATGTTAGTAAGGATTTGAACCGATGGTCAACAATCCCTCTATCTCTGCTGGGGCGAATCGAGACCGTACGAATGAATGCACTGCCTAAGTTTCTTTATTTATTTCAGATGCTGCCCATTGATATTCCTAAACCCATATTTGATAAATTGGACAGGTTAATTTCCAGATTTATTTGGCAAGGAAGGCGCCCTAGGATCAGGCTAAAAACATTGAAGTTGTCCAAACCAAATGGAGGGCTCAAACTCCCAAACTTAAGATATTACTTTTGGTCTGCACAGCTAAAACCTTTGATAATATGGATCCAGGATTGTAAACATACACGCTGGCTCAATATAGAACAAAGCATGTGCTCGTGACCCCGATGCACTCTGCCTTTCTCAGATATCCCATTAAGAGAAACCCAGATGGGCGAATGGACAAAAGCTACACTAATGGTCTGGAGGAAAATAAAATCATCATTTGGACTCCCCAAAATAATCTCAGCACTAACCTATATAGGATCCATAGAGAGTTTTGTTCCCTACCGCCTGGACGTAGGTTTCAGAAAATGGTCGGATCATAAGCTCACTAACCTACACCAACTTGTGAAGGACAGTCAGCTGAAGTCATTCCAGAAGCTGAGAGAAGAATTCACTCTTCCCAGCACAGACTTCTACCGATATCTACAACTATGGGACTTTCTAACGAAGCACAAGGAATGGGACACAGTTCTGGAGCCCACCAGCTGAAGACTTCCTAAACATTCCAGACAGGAGACGGAGAAAAGACGGTAATTGGTCACTTCTACCAAATATTTCTAGGCATGAATTCAGATAGTACAATCCAGATAAGGGTAAAATGGGAATGTGAAATGAATACAGACATATCACAGGACATATGGGAAGAAATATGCACTAAAGCACACCTAGTGACGAACTCAAACACCTGGAGAGAATTTAAATGGAAACTGATTTTGAGATTCTTTAGGACACCGGACATCGTGGCCAAAATGTGCCCTACACTCTCAAATAAATTGCTGGAGAAATTGTGGCATGCACACTGGCAACCACATCCATATATTTTGGACCTGCTCTAAATTGAAAACATTTTGGGATGGGGTATTTGGGGCACTAGGAGAGGTATTCCACCAAAAATTTAACAAAGATCCAAAATTGGCAGTGCTGGAAGTGACACCAGAGAGCACTGATGGAAGAGCTAAAAAATACCTCTTGCAGATTTTGCTAACAGCGGCAATTAAATGCATTACTATTAATTGGCTAAAACCTGAGGCCCCATCATTTAATTTATGGATTGAGAAGGTATGGGAGATATACCACATGGAGCAAATAACATACTCACTAAGACTCCAAAAGGACGTTTTTATTAAAAGGTGGAGTCCGGCCATGACCACAATACCACACTGATTGGGTGGCCTGAACATCTGCATGCACACCAGACCACACTTAAACACCATACATGCATCCTCTTGATGAGCTTCAAGAGGTCGTCACCTGAAATGGTCTCCAACAGTCTTGAAGGAGTTCCCAGAGATGCTGAGCACTTGTTGGCCCTTTTGCTTTCACTCTGCGGTCCAGCTCACCCCAAACCATCTGGATCGGGTTCAGGTCCAGTGACTGTGGAGGCCATGTCATCTGGTCCAGCACCCCATCACTCTCCTTCTTGGTCAAATAGCCCTCACACAGCCTGGAGGTGTGTTTGGGGTCATTGTCCTGTTGAAAAATAAATGATGGTCCAACTAAACGCAGACCGGATGGAATAGCATGCCGCTGCAAGATGCTGTGGTAGCCATGCTAGTTCAGTAGGCCTTCAGTTTTGAATAAATCCCCAACAGTGCCACCAGCAAAGCCCCCCCACACCATCACACCTCCTCCTCCATGCTTCACGGTGGGAACCAGGCATGTAGAGTCCATCCGTTCACCTTTTCTGGTTCCAAAAAGACACGGTGGTTGGAACCAAAGATCTCAGATCTGGACTCATCAGACCAAAGCCCAGATTTCCACTGGTCTAACGTCCATTCCTGGTGGTCTTTAGTCCAAACAAGTCTCTTGTGCTTGTTGCCTGTCCTTAGCAGTGGTTTCCTAGCAGCTATTCTACCATGAAGGCCTGATTCACACAGTCTCCTCTTAACAGTTGTTCTAGAGATGTGTCTGCTGCTAGAACTCTGTGTGGCATTGACCTGGTCTCTAGTCTGAGCTGCTGTTAACCTGCCATTTCTGAGGCCGGTGACTCGGATGAACTTATCCTCCTCAGCAGAGGTGACTCCTGGTCTTCCTTTCCTGGGGCGGTCCTCATGTGAGCCACTTTCTTTGTAGCGCTTGATGATTTTTGCGACTGCACTTGGGGACACTTTCAAAGTTTTCCCAATTTTTGGGACTGACTGACCTTCATTTCTTAAAGTAATGATGGCCACTCGTTTTTCTTTACTTAGCTGCTTTTTTCTGCCATAATCCAAATTCTAACAGTCTATTCAGCAGGACTATCAGCTGTGTCTCCACCTGACTTCTGATGGTCCCAACCCCATTTATAAGGCCAGAAATCCCCCTGATTAAACCTGACAGGGCTCACCTGTGAAGTGGAGACCATTTCAGGTGACGACCTCTTGTAGCTCATCAAGAGGATGCAGAGTGTGTGGAGCAGTAATCAGAGCAAAAGGAGGTACTTTGAAGAAACTTATGTCAATAGTCATGAAAAGAAAGAAAGTCATTGAATGCAAAGGTGTGTCCAAACTTTTGGTCTGTGCTATATATATATATATATATATATATATATATATATATATATATATATATATATATATATATATATATATATATATATATGTGTGTGTGTGTGACAAGTGTGTGTGTGTGTGTGTGTGTGTATATATATATATATATACACACACACACACACACACACACACACACACACACACACACACTTGTCCTAAGTCTGTGAAGGTTCTCATTCATCCAGGTCATATTCATTCTGGCAAAAATTGAATCGAAGGCAACTGGACTTAATTTTGTCCCTGAAGACGTTTCGCCCCTTATCCAAGTGGCTTCATCAGTTCGAACGCTGCAGTCTGACTAGTCCCCACTAGTCTGACGGACTAGTGGGGACTAGTCAGACTGCATATTATAAATTAGTTCTATAGGTTCTGATCACGTGTAATAATATGAATCAATTTATGTATGGATCACAGTCAACATAAAATGGTGTGATACACTTCAACTACCGTAGATTAAAATGTATATCAAATATAACATTAACTAGGCATTAGTGTGTACCCAACTTTATGTTTCAGATCCCCTATAAGTTGGTGAATAAGATACCATGTAAACTATTGATGCAGACAGATGTAATGAACCACTTCTCTGCCAGAGAAAGACCAGGTCTCTGACCTGTTGACCTGTTAGTCAGAAACCTTCATCTGGTCAGGACCAGACTGGGTTGTTATCTAGTGAGATTCACCAGGCTGGTTGGAAATGAACAGTCTCACCACTTAGAGCCCTGAGAGGTCAAACAATCAGTTTCTGGGAGGATGTGAAACTGTGGATTCATCAATATTTTGATTATCACATTTCATATTCTTCATCTTTCAGTCATCATCCGCTACACCTTGTACGTACAAACAGATCAAGGTAGTGAATGTGAATGTGCCGAGAGCTGTTGGCGTTCACTTACCAGACTTGCCTCTGGCTTTGGTAACAATGAAGTCGTAAAAACTGTGGTGCTGAATGAGACAAACAGATAAAGTATGATTAAGTTCAAAAAGTGAAAATGCCACAGCTGCTGGACAAATTAAAACCATTACAAACATTTTTAGACTAATATCCTCACAATGTAATTATAAACAACAAGTCCACACAGAGCTTTTAATGCACAACCCAAATCCCATGAAGTATGGGACCATCAGTGGATGCAGCAATCACACACATCTTCTTCAGTAAAGGCAAATATTCTAGTTAGCATATTAATTCTTCAGTTATGACCAGCAACGTGTTTAGTGAGCTCACAGTGATCTGTGACCACCAAAATCTAATCAGTTTGTCCTTGAGTCTGAGTGGATGCATAAAAGCCACTCCCTCCAGATCAAGGACACGAAGGTGAAAATGAAACAGAAATCTACCTTTTTTTATCAGTGTGGGAAATGTCACCATGTCAGTGTAATATAAAGTCTAGCAGAGCAGCCAGACAGTGAAGACAGACACACATCAGAGGTGTTGAAGTTGCTGAAGCATTTAAATGCTGAAAATGAAATAAAATAAACCAGATCATAAAGCAAAGCAACACGTGAGTTATGGATCTCATGGGTGGGTCGGTACTTACATGTGGGATTATCAGATCTTCTTTGATGTACATCAGCTGCTCTACACCAGCAGACCTGCACAGAGACGAAATCCAGTCAAACTAGAATCTCCACCTCCACCAACCAGCCAAGTAGCAGTTCATCATGTCACTTCTTCTTTCATCCTGATGGACATTTGTGTGAAATTGGCATAATTACCATATGAATTACTGCATTACGGTCATAGTGACCTTTGACCACCAAAACCCAATCAATTCTTCCTTGAGTCCAAGTGGACATCGGTGCCAAAGTTGAAGAAATTCCCTCCCAGATTTCCTGAGATATCCCGTTCATGAGAACGGGGAAAACGGACGGACGGACAATCTGAAAACACTACGCCTGGGCCAGCTGTCGCAGGAGCAGAGGCATGATAACAATTAATTTTACCACGTAAGGAAAGTGTCAGAAGGAAAACGACTACTCTTTTCAGGGTTAAAGCCTCTGCGTGGGATTTAAATGTTATCGAAGAAGAGACTGACGACAATGCTTGATGTTATCATTGCAGAGACAAAGTGTGTGTTGCTGAGTAACTTCTGTTATGTGTGTTTTCCAGATAGGATCAGAGATTCTGAGCTTTCACAAACATCTCAGGGTCCAAATACAAAGACTGTGACAGGACTGAAGATTTAGTAACGCTAGTAAGTGGACATCTTGAGTGAGATTGTTACGTCACAATCACTGATCCCAGAGTCATGTCTTATTATGTCTTATATGTTTATGCCTGGTGCAGCAGCTGATGTTTCTTCTCCTGCAACGACTCACGTCAGTTGTTTTTTTTTTTCACATTTTCACCTTTGTTGGACAGTTTGACAGAAAGAGGACAGTGCAACAAAGGACCCCAGCAGGAATCACACTGCCGGCGTTGCATTCATGTGTATGTGCTGTAACCACTGGGATGCTAAGGTGCTCAGCTTGGTGTGTTTTCAGTCTGAATGCTAGCGTACGCTGCCATCAACAAAGTGCACAGTGTAAAATAAATGTTCTTAATTGAAGTTCCTTAAGTTTTGCTAGTTCAATAATTATCTGTTAAGTAATATTTTCTTCCTGCACTCTCAAACAACCGGAGGAAATGATGCGAGGAGGATGATGGGTTGTTACTACGGATGTGTCGAATGATCAGAGCTGAGTGTACTCACTCATTCAGTATTAGTGCTAGTGTATGTTTGGTTGAGACTGCTTCTGGCTTCAACGTCTCACCTGAGCTCACTGAAGTCCTTTCTGAGGACCTCCAGAGCCCTCTGCAGAAAGTTCTGGATGGTGTTTCCCTTCTTCATCTGCAGGCCAAACACAAAGAGATCATGAAAACATGGAGACAGTAACAAAACTAGCTGTTTCAAGTACTCTTCATAAGGTTTGCATCAAGTTCAGTGGCACAGTGAACCAGCGTTGGAGCTCATCACGCTTCACCTTGACAGTCTTACGATGCCCAGAGCCATCCCAGTAGCTGAATGTAATCTCAATCTCCTCACCTGAAGACAGAGATACACACCGTCATCTCAGACTGACACCGAGTGTGAGTGTAGAGCAGAGAAAACACAAAAACACACAATCAGCCATTAATCCAAACTGGACAGGTATGGTATCAGGAGCATAGTGTTAAATAGTGTTTATATATATATATACATACATACACAAAATCGTTGGTGCCCTTCAGTTAATGAAAGACCTGCTGAGAGGGGCCGAAGGCTCATTGACGGTTACAGGAATCGGTTGATGGCAGTGATCGCCTCGAAAGGTTCTGCAACTAAATACTAAGTTAAGGGACCATCATTGTTGTCCAGGCCTGTTTCATGAGTTCGTTGTTTTAATAAATGGTTGAAAAGCAATGTCTGACTTTCATTGGTTAAACTTCATAGAATTTTTATTTATTATTACTTTTGTCAGATTCAAGTTATTTCTGTGACCATTGTGAGTTTTTCTTTCAAGGGGAACCAACAATTATATATAAGAAGAAACAGTCTGAACTCTTTGGGATTACTGGGATTTCTGCATAAATTGATCATAAAATGTTCTGATCTTCATCTCAGTCTCAACAACAGACAAACAGTCTGCTTAAACTAAAACTGCACAAAAATTATATGTTTTCATGTTTTTATTCAACACATCATGTACACATTCACAGTGCAGGGTAGAAAAAGTATGTGAACCTCTGGATTTAATACCTGGTCGACCCTCCTTTGGCAGCAACAACCTCAACCAGACGTTTCCTGTAGTTCCAGATCAGACCTGCTCAGCGGTCAGGAGGAGTTCTGGACCGACCCTCTTTACAAACCTGGTTCAGTTCAGTGATGTTCTGGATGTCTGGTGTGAATCTCTCTCTGGAGGTCCTGAGGTCAGGACTCGGACTGGGCCGCTCCAGAAGGCCTATTTTCTTCATTAGTTAAGATACATGGTTAAGATAAATATGTAAAGGATGAATATTCTTCTCTTCTGGCTCTCAGTGAAGACTTGTTTTCTCCCTCCCTGTCCTGGTCTGTCCAGGTCTGTCCTGGTCTGTCCTGCTCACTGCTCTCCGTCTTGTGCTGTCTTCGTCGGCTCTATTGGAGCGTCTCTCTGAATACCTAAAGTCATGGAATTGATCAGCTGGTCTCTCAATGCAACTGACCAGATTTTCTGGACAAAGAGACCGGGCGAAGAAGAGCCCTCCTGCCCTGACGGAACGGCTGCAGCCGGATACACGATGGACTCCTGGGAGAGGTGGAGGGTCGTGTGCCTGTCGATCCTTTCCGTTGAGGATGTTGAAGACGTGTACATAATTGGATGTATGATAAAAGCCATTCTGCTGTTTGGAGTGAGCAGGTTCCCGATCTATCGGAAAGTCAGAAGACGTCGGCAGCACTTTTGGCAATGGGGAAGCTGCCCGTCATGATTGAGGGAATGTGCAGGGCTGCCGACACTCAGACTCAAGCGACATGTGAGCTCAAGAGAGACAACCAGCCTTCCCAAGGCCGGTTATCTCTCCGTTCTCCTGGATGTTATGCCGACAAGATGCTCTGTCCCCTAAGGTAATAATTATTAGATTTAAACAAGTCCAGGGAAATATGAGTATATGTTTATTTCAATATAAAGACGGTTATCAGTGAATGACTTACGGAGAACGGGCAGAATTAAATAAGTCTGTACTCCTCTTCCAATATGTAAACCAAGACATCAAGAGTTTGACAGCAGGCAGAACCTTTTCTGGCATCACTGGGCTAAAAATCCCATAATAACCATTCAGCATATTGTAATTCATAAAACACTCACTCTTAATCTTCTCCTGTTTGAGCTCCCATTCCTGCCTGAGTTCCTCTCTGAGACGATTCTCCTCTTCCTGAACACAAGAGGCAGATAAAATCACCAAAAGGCTTTTTGCAGAAGCCCACGTTGTGTTAAGAGTACATTAAAGACTGGAATAATAATAATAATAGAACAAGAGGGCATGCCTCAGAATAAAAATGACAACTTTACCACTGTAAGAACTAGATGAACAGACTTTCTTATGGAGCCACCAGTGTTACAGCTTTGTCAATCTTGTGAAACATGTCAAAGTATATCTGGTTAGCCTGGTATTTACTACTTACTTCTTGACCTAATTATCACTTGGCTTGTGTGGTTTTCTGCAGCTTGCCATGTAAAACTGACATTTAAATCCTACCAGCATTCACAGTTCAATCTGCAATGTGTTGACTCACTCCTATGAATTACAGTATTCTCAGAATGGGAATCATGTCATTACAGAGCCAATGACTCCGGCAGAGTCATTTACCTTCACTTCACCTCACCTCTCTGTCTCGATCAGGAAGGAAACTTGTGTCCACGTCCGGATTTTTCCCCAGTTTCTTCTTCCTGACTGGAGAGTCTATGAGACAAAGTCAAGCATCTATTAGACAAACTTTCTAATTATATCCAAAAAAGCCTCTGTGAAGTAAAATCTGGTCCACCCTCGCCGAAATTGAGCCAATCACAACGCACAACCTTAGCTTCAGTTACACTGTGCATGTTATACCTCATATTCCTGTCCACCGTGTCCCAGTCTCTTTCCATAGGCCTTGATTTTCAGCAAGAGGCAACCTGGACCGAGCCATCAGAGAAGCAAATCACACACGGTCAAAAGATCCAGAGATTCTTTCACGATCCCATGAACAGCAGGTGCATGTGGGAGGGCATTCAGCCCATCAACCCTACAACGCTGCTCCACCAACCTGTGAGCAGGAAACAAACTTCCTCTACTGAGCCTTGACACAGCTGATGTCCGGTGGACTCTCAGGAAAGTCAACCTCCAGAAGGCAGGGGCCCAACCACATACCAGGACAGGTGCTCAGAGACTGAGCCGACCAGCTGGCCCATGTCCTCACGGACATCTTCAACATCTTCAACAAGCTATTGGTCCATCATGCTTGAAGACAGCAATCATTGTACAAGTACCTAAAAAATCCTCAATCCCCTCTCTGAATGACCACCGCCCTGTAGCACCCACCCCCAGCATAATGAGGACCAGATCATCTCCAAACATTCACTCCACCTGAGCCTGGGTCATCTGGAGAACTGCTCAGAAATGCTGCCTAGCCAGAGCCCAGACCAATAAAAAAGACCCCACTCATCCCCACCAGGCTCTGTTCTCCCTGCTACTCTCTGGTGAGAGGTTTCACAGCATGAGGAGCAGAACAGCCAGAGTCTGCTACAGCTCCTTCCCCCAAGCTATCAGACTCTTAAACTCATATAATAATAAACCAGCGACCCACCCAGACACTCCTGGACCCACACTGACCGGTCACCCGGACTGGACTATTGCCACCATTCCCTGGCAGCCCAATCCCTGCTGAGACTCTAGGTGCTTTGGTACATATTTTATGTTTTTTTCCAGAAGTGTCTGACAACATTATGGAAATGACCCTAGAGAAAGACACTGTTCACCATTTACTTGATGCAGTCTGTTTGTTATTATGTCCAACCAAGTCTCACTCAAGGGGACGTCACTCTGAAATCCTGTGAGGGTTCGGTCTCAATATTAGGTCTAAATATTCAGCCTTATCTTCCCAACAAACTCTGCCTGGAAGAATCAAAGCGCTCTGAGGGGTTGGAAGACTAGAAGGTATTTTACCACTCCCCTCTACAACTTGGTAGACTTGGTTAGATACAGTACCAAACACACTGAAAGTTTCCCTTTAAGCCACATAAAACACAGATCACATGAAAAGCACTTGAGGAGGTACAGTATCCACTTTAAACTGAATCTCTGCATTGTGTTTCTTATTTACTTTGTGCTTTAAAGTTCTTACATACAGTACTCACAATCCTGCTCTTCCTCTTCGTTGTCCTCCTCCTCTTCTCCTTCATCTTCTGGATTAAATGATAAACTGGCTATTTTCCTTTTCTGTTCCTCCTTTCTCTTCTTCTCTTTCTGCTTCTCAAGCTTGCTGCACACATAAAGCATAAATAATGAACACCAAAAATCTCAAAGTAGACATGTAAGAGAGGAATAATAGCAATGCACTCATCACTACGTACTGTCTGTGCTTTTTTTTCCAACCTATTTAGATGTGTTTTCATATACACTGAGGAAAAACAAGATTTGATTTTACTGCTGGTATCTGCTGTGTACAGTAAGCTGCCTCAGTCGAACTGGCCGGGTTATGCTTGTTGCTTTCACTCATAATTTGTGTTGAGTTTCTAGAAAACAGCTCAACAGCATGAACCCTTAAGATAACGGTGGTGCAGCGCTCTCGCCTCACAGCAAGAGGGTCGCAGGTCCGATTCCAGCTTGGGGCTCTTCTGTGTGGAGTTTGCATGTTCTCCCTGTGTTAGTGTGGGTTTTCTCCAGGTGCTCCGGCTTCCTCCCACAGTCCAAAGACATGCTGTTTAGGTTAACTGATGACTCTAAATTGCCCGTAGACCTGTCCAGGTGAACCCCGCCTTCACCAAACGCCAGCTGGGATCGGCTCCAGCCCCCCCGCAACCCCTAATGGGATAAGCGGTTGACGATGGATGGATGGATTTCCCTCCGGGGATTAATAAAGGTTCATCTTATCTTATTTTATTAACCCACCCTGCAGTGGATTAAGTTTGTTTTAAAGCTCTCACATTACAGTACAGTTGAGACTGAAACCAGCTGGGCATTCAGCCTTTCTACTAAAGGAATGGAAAGATTTATTATACGGATCCTTGTTTTTCTTTGTCTTTTCTTTTGGTTTTTAATGTCGCTGCTAGATCCATTCCTGGAAAAGCTTCTATCAGCATTAAAATCCTTAAATGTGAGGAAGAACAACTTGTATACTACTTATAACAGATCAGGAACATCCATGCACCACTTACTACTCTACTATCTACTAATATGTGAACCACTGTCTGACACTAATCTGTACATGTAAACTATTATTCAAAAATCGGCAGTGTCTGTGAGAATCCCTAATTCTGACTCACAGCTGAAGCTCCTTGGACTGCTCCTTCTTGGCCAGCTGTTTCTCTCTCTCCTTCACCAGCGCCTCCTGCTTGGCCTTCATGTCATTCAATGTCACCAGACCTACAGACAAAAACACCAATCACAAGGATATTTTATCTTTAAGTCCATGTAAAGCAATAATAAATATGCAATCTTGGTTTGTCACACCACGTAAAAAGGGTTACTAACCACTCAGCCAATTCTGAATGGTTAAAAAAATGCCAAATATATAAAATTAGATTTCAAAATCATGGAAAAATGAGCAGCACTCTCTGCTCGGAGACACTGGGGGCATGTCGCTGTCCACGCTCACAGCGACGAGTGAGGAGGGAAGAGTCCAGAGCTGGATCGAGCTGAGTCCGGTGTAGCTCGGGGACCCGAGTCCTTCTGATCGAGGCTCAGCCCATGGACGGTGTGAGGCCGGGAACGACCCCGTTCCGCCAGGGTCCGGTCTTCTCAGGGTCAGGTTGTTTGGGAATGCAGCCGTTCACGGCAGGTGACAGGTTCATGTGCAACGCCTGGATGACTTACCAACGGTGCTGGACTTCAGCTCTGCCTCTACAGCATCATAATGAGCCGAGAATTTCTTATCAATGTTGGACTTGACCATGTTGTCCTGCGAGGAAACAGACAGACATACAGGTGGGTTAGCTGATCCTGCCTCCCACTAGGAAACTCTAGTGGGATAATATATAGGCTTTATTTCGCTAACAGGTTAAAGTTCTGATATAAGATAAGATAAGATAAGAATTTCCCTCTGGGGGATTAATAAAGGTTCATCTTATCTTATCTTATATTCCTGAACCTGGCGAAAATGTTAACGTAAACAGGGTTTTGAAAACATGACCCACATCCCCTTCACGGACCCCTCGGAGAAGTCAGTTCTCAGTGCTACAACAGCTAATTGTTTTTGACAAAAGCCACGAGGCTAAATTCTACGAGTACTAAATAACAGGGTTTATTTCGGGTTAAAGCCTCAACCAGACAAACAAACCTCTGCGATCTTCTGCTTCAGCTGTTCGAGCTGCTCTCGCTCCTTTTCTCGTTTCTTCATCAGCTGCATGGCTCTCCCCGCCTCGCTGGCAGCTCCTTTGTACTGCGCCATGTTGGCTCCTCTGCTCCGGACGCTGTTTAATACAAACAGAACCCACTAACAACAAACTCAAGTCCGGTTCTACAAGTTAGCAGATTTCTCCAGAACCGTGGAAGCAGGCGCAGACCTCCCCGCGTACCACAACAAGAGAAATGGCGACCGCGAAGTGCATGATGGGTAGTTAGCGGACGCATATTTATGATGCCTTCACGTACCTCAGGAAACTGTGTAATTCTTCTACAACAAAGTACGAACGAACGCATTGATGTAAAACAGAGAAATACGAAAGTATGCATGTTTTTCATTTATTGAAATCACCAACGCAAATGCAACGTGACAAAGCCACAGTGTTCCTGTTCGAAGACTTATCACGTCCCTCATTGATCATCCAGCCTACTCAGGGCAGCGGGAAACTCGGAAACTGTGGAGGACAGGAGGAACCAGCCCGCATCATGGTACTTTACAGAGTCGGAAACTCATCTCTACTCTGCTTCTTTATTAAACAACACAGTCATATTCAGTATAATAATCTGAATAGTATAATATATAATAATATAATATAATAATCCAGAGGGTATGTCCCACTAAACACACATTTTAAAACCTACACTACATCAAGAAAACAACAAAATAAGGTATTTATTGTTAAATTTATATTTATGAATAAAACATTTAAAAAAATCATTAATTTCATAATATGAAAATAGAGTTGTTTTCTTGTTTCTGAAGAAACCAAACACCACATGTTCCTACAGTAATGTCTTTAAATATACCATAATATAATATCAAGTCTTCATATCTTTATTCATCTCTGCTTGAACATATTCTTCCTACCGGAGAGTCAGCTGGGCTGAATGATCTCTGCTTTCATAGAAGGCAGCAAAACAACAACTTACAAGATTTCTAATTTCTAAAGTCAATGCAGCCTCTGCATGACGACGAACCTCCCGTGGTTGTGTCTTTACAAGGGTGTCAGTCCAACGAGAGGTTGACGCCTCCCCCAGCAAGTTCCAGAGGGAACATCTTCCATTAGAACACAGGGGGAACATCCTCCATTAGAAGGTTACAGAGGGAACATCCTCCCCCAGCAAGTTCCAGAGGGAACATCCTCCATTGGAACATTACAGAGGGAACATCCTCCATTAGAACATTACAGAGGGAACATTCTCCATTAGAACGTTACAGAGGGAACATCCTCCCCCAGCAAGTTCCAGAGGGAACATCCTCCATTAGAACGTTACAGAGGGAACATCCTCCATTAGAACGTTACATAGGGAACATCCTCCATTAGAACGTTACAGAGGGAACATCCTCCATTAGAACATTACAGAGGGAACATCTTCCATTAGAACATTACAGAGGGAACATCCTCCATTAGAACACAGGGGGAACATCCTCCATTAGAAGGTTACAGAGGGAACATCCTCCCCCAGCAAGTTCCAGAGGGAACATCCTCCATTAGAACATTACAGAGGGAACATCCTCCATTAGAACGTTACATAGGGAACATCCTCCATTAGAACATTACAGAGGGAACATCCTCCATTAGAAAATTACAGAGGGAACATTCTCCATTAGAACGTTACAGAGGGAACATCCTCCCCCAGCAAGTTCCAGAGGGAACATCCTCCATTAGAACGTTACAGAGGGAACATCCTCCATTAGAACGTTACATAGGGAACATCCTCCATTAGAACGTTACAGAGGGAACATCCTCCATTAGAACATTACAGAGGGAACATCTTCCATTAGAACATTACAGAGGGAACATCCTCCATTAGAACGTTACAGAGGGAACATCCTCCATTAGAACGTTACAGAGGGAACATCCTCCATTAGAACATTACAGAGGGAACATCTTCCATTAGAACATTACAGAGGGAACATCCTCCATTAGAACATTACAGAGGGAACATTCTCCATTAGAACGTTACAGAGGGAACATCCTCCCCCAGCAAGTTCCAGATGGAACATCCTCCATTTGAACGTTACAGAGGGAATATCCTCCATTAGAACGTTACAGATGGAACATCCTCCCCCAGCAAGTTCCAGAGGGAACATCCTCCATTAGAACGTTACAGAGGGAACATCCTCCATTAGAACGTTACATAGGGAACATCCTCCATTAGAACGTTACAGAGGGAACATCCTCCATTAGAACATTACAGAGGGAACATCTTTCATTAGAGCATTACAGAGGGAACATCCTCCATTAGAACGTTACAGAGGGAACATCCTCCATTAGAACGTTACAGAGGGAACATCCTCCATTAGAACGTTACAGAGGGAACATCCTCCATTAGAACGTTACAGAGGGAACATCCTCCATTAGAACGTTACAGAGGGAACATCCTCCCCCAGCAAGTTCCAGAGGGAACATCCTCCATTAGAACACAGAGGGAACATCCTCCCCCAGCAAGTTCCAGAGGGAACATCCTCCATTAGAACATTACAGAGGGAACATCCTCCATTAGAACATTACAGAGGGAACATCCTCCATTAGAACGTTACAGAGGGAACATCCTCCATTAGAACATTATAGAGGGAACATCCTCCCCCAGCAAGTTCCAGAGGGAACATCCTCCATTAGAACACAGAGGGAACATCCTCCCCCAGCAAGTTCCAGAGGGAACATCCTCCATTAGAACGTTACAGACGGAACATCCTCCATTAGAACATTACAGAGGGAACATCTTCCACCAGTAAGTTCCAGGGGGAACATCCTCCATTAGAATGTTACAGAGGGAACATCCTCCCCCAGCAAGTTCCAGAAGGAACATCTTCCATTAGAACACAGAGGGAACATCCTCCCCCAGCAAGTTCCAGAGGGAACATCCTCCATTAGAACGTTACAGAGGGAACATCCTCCATTAGAACGTTACAGAGGGAACATCCTCCACCAGCAAGTTCCAGAGGGAACATCCTCCATTAGAACGTTACAGAGGGAACATCCTCCATTAGAACATTACAGAGGGAACATCTTCCATCAGTAAGTTCCAGAGGGAACATCCTCCATTAGAACGTTACAGAGGGAACATCCTCCCCCAGCAAGTTCCAGAGGGAACATCCTCCATTAGAACGTTACAGAGGGAACATCCTCCATTAGAACGTTACAGAGGGAATATCTTCCATCAGTCAGTTCCAGAGGGAACATCTTCCATTAGAACACAGAGGGAACATCCTCCCCCAACAAGTTCTAGAGGGAACATCCTCCATTAGAACGTTACAGAGGGAACATCCTACCCCAGCAAGTTCCAGAGGGAACATCCTCCGTTATAACGTTACGGAGGAAACACCCTCCCCCAGCAAGTTCCAGAGGGAACATCTTCCATTAGAACACAGAGGGAACATCCTCCCCCAGCAAGTTCCAGAGGGAACATCCTCCATTAGAACGTTACAGAGGGAACATCCTCCATTAGAACGTTACAGAGGGAACATCCTCCATTAGAACGTTACAAAGGGAACATCTTCCATCAGTCAGTTCCAGAGGGAACATCTTCCATTAGAACGTTACAGAGGGAACATCTTCCATCAGTCATTTCCAGAGGGAACATTCTCCATTCGAACATTACAGAAGGAATATCCTCCATTAGAACGTTAAAGAGGGAACATCTTCCATCAGTCAGTTCCAGAGGGAACATCTTCCATCAGTCAGTTCCAGAGGGAACATCTTCCATTAGAACACAGAGGGAAAATCCTCCCCCAGCAAGTTCCAGAGGGAACATCCTCCATTAGAACGTTACAGAGGGAACATCGTCCCCCAGCAAGTTCCAGAGGGAACATCCTCCATTAGAACGTTACAGAGGGAACATCCTCCCCCAGCAAGTTCCAGAGGGAACATCCTCCATTAGAACACAGAGGGAACATCCTCCCCCAGCAAGTTCCAGAGGGAACATCCTCCATTAGAAAGTTACAGAGGGAACATCCTCCATTAGAACGTTAGAGAGGGAACACCCCCCCCCCCCCAGCAAGTTCCAGAGGGAACAGCCTCCATTAGAACGTTACAGAGGGAACATCTTCCATCAGTAAGTTCCAGAGGGAACATTCTCCATTCGAACATTACAGAAGGAACATCCTCCATTAGAACGTTACAGAGGGAACATCTTCCATCAGTCAGTTCCAGAGGGAACATCCTCTATTAGAACGTTACAGAGGGAACATCTTCCATCAGTAAGTTCCAGAGGGAACATCTTCCATTAGTCAGCTCCAGAGGGAACATTCTCCACTAGAACATTACAGAAGAAACATCCTCCATTAGAACGTTACAGAGGGGGAACATCCTCCCCCAGCAAGTTCCAGAGGGAACATCCTCCATTAGAACGTTACAGAGGGAACATTCTCCATTAGAACATTACAGAAGAAACATCCTCCATTAGAACGTTACAGAGGGAACATCCTCCCCCACTAAGTTCCAGAGGGAACATCCTCCATTTGAATGTTCCAGAGGAAACATCTTCCTTCACTAAGTTCCAGAGGGAACATCCTCTATTAGAACATTACAGAGGGAACATCTTCCACCAGTAAGTTACAGAGGGAACATCCTCCATTAGAACATTACAGAGGGAACATCTTCCCTCAGTAAGTTCCAAAGGGACCATCCTCCATTAGAGCACTACAGAAGGAACATCTTCCATCAGAAAGTTACAGAGGGAACATCTTCCATCAGTAAGTTCCAGAGGGAACATCCTCCATTAAAACATTATAGAGGGAACGTCCTCCATTATCACAGAGGGAACATCTTCTTTCAGTAAGTTCCAGAGGGAACATCTGTAACGTTCCGCAGGACTTAGACTCTGTGTTTTGTGTTGCATGCTTTTATTTTGATGCACATCCTGTTTTATTTTGACATGTTTAACCTCTCCTCTCGTTTCAGTGCACTTCACTCCCTGCCCTGCATGCTTCCCGCCTTCACGTTTGTACACCTCCCTATGACCTAGTTACCTGCACCAGTCACCTGTGTCTGATCGTCGCCCCCGCCCCTGATCATTCCCACCTGTCCATAGTTAGTCACTTCCCTCACCAGTATTTAAGCAGCGTCTCCCTTTCCTCCTGTGCCAGATCGTCTTGTTATCCCCAGTGTTACAGCGTTCCAGCATTCTACCTAGTTTTTGATTCCTCGTGTCTGAACATTCTGCTCGTTTCACCGACTCTGCCTTTTGCCTGCCGACTTGGATTTGTTTGAAAGTGAGTGTTTGCCTGCCTGTGTACCGACCCTGTTTCCGACATTAAAGACCCAGCGTTGTTCATCTAACCTGCTCTCTGAGTCTTTGCGTTTGAGTCCAAGCCTGTCTGCCACCATTATCGTCACAGAACGATCTGGCCATAACATGGACTCAGCAAGCTCAGATCAGGTTTGGGCCACGATCCAAGCCCACCGTGAGCGGCTCCACCAGCACGGGGAGCAGCTTACTGCCGTCTGTCACGGAGTTAAACAGTTGACAGACCACCAGGAAAACTTCCGTGCCTCAATTGGTGAGCAAGTTAATCAACTTGGAATTCAAATGCAACAGCTCATGACTTTGTTTGCAACTCACCAGTCTCCTAGTGCTGAGGTCTCCGTCGCTCCGGTTCATGCGCCGGTTCCGCGTGTCACGCCAGCCCCGGCGTCTACATCTCCGCCTGCTCCGTCCGCCGCCAGCTCACCACACCTCGCCAAGCCCGAGAAATTCACCGGAGATTCAGACAACTGCCGTTCATTCCTGGTACAGTGCAGCCTCCACTTTCAACTCCAAGCGGCACATTTCACATCAGAGCGCGCTAAGGTGGCATATATCATTACGCACCTTTCGGGCAGAGCCGAAGCCTGGGCAACGGCAGAATGGGCACGAGACTCCCCGGTATGTTCCTCTTTAAAACTTTTCACTGACTCTTTGCAAAAAATTTTTGATCATACCAAACCAGGCAGAGAAGCCGCCCGAGCGCTGGTGGGTCTCCGCCAAGGGAGAAGACGCGTAACAGATTACGCAATCGAGTTCCGCACATTGGCCGCCGACAGCGGGTGGAACGAAGCCTCGCTCCTCGATACCTTCCTGCACGGACTGTCAGATCCTGTCAAGGATCAGCTGGCGCCGCTGGACTTACCTGGGGACCCGGATGCGGTAATCGCCATGGCCATCCGGATTGACAATCGCCTATGGGAGAGAGAAAAAGAAAAAGAGAGAGAACGTCGGAGACCCGCAGTACCGCCGCCCGCCCCGCCGAGGCAACAGTGGAACCAACGCGCTGCCTGGCGTCCGCTTCCGCCTACGTCATCGGAGGGTTCTCCATCACCCCCTAGTGTTACAGAAGAACCCATGCAGGTGGGACGCACCAAGCTCACTCCTGAGGAGCGACAACGACGGATGAGAGAAGGGCTGTGTATTTACTGCGGTCAACATGGACACTTCCTTGTAGCCTGTCCGTTAAAAGAAAGGGGCTCACCAGTGAAAGAGAGAACTGTGAGCCATACCTCTACTACTAACTTTTCCTCTCGTTCCCTCACGCAGGTTAATGTTGTTTCTCCCTCCAAGTCCCTGCAGCAGCTGGCTTTGATCGATTCAGGGGCCGACGCCAGCTTCATGGACCAAAGTCTGCTAAGGGATTTGGGTCTGCAGGGGGTTCCCCTAGAGGAACCCTTGGATGCTAGCGCCCTAGATGGACGACTTCTCTGCCGAGTGACGCATTGCTCTCCACCGGTGAGATTAATAATGGCTGATAATCATACTGAGACTATAACTTTTCATGTTTTCGAATCAGCTACACATCCACTCATCCTGGGGCTGCCATGGCTCAGGAGACACAATCCCCACATTAACTGGTCCACCGGTGAGGTAGTAAGTTGGGGAGAGGGTTGTGAATTAACCTGCCAGTCTGCTCTCTCCTCGGAAGAGACGGAGATCTCTGATACGCCTCTGGTGGCGATGGATGGTACTGCAGCCAACAGAACAATTCCAACAGCTCCAGACTCCCCGGACCTGGCCGGGGTCCCCTCGTGTTATCACGACATCAAGGAGGTTTTCAATAAGGCTCGTGCAACCTCCCTACCACCTCACCGTGACTATGACTGTGCCATTGAACTGCTTCCTGGTACGTCTCCGCCTAAGGGGCGGCTGTACTCTCTCTCAGCCCCGGAACGGGAAGCTATGAGAGAGTACATAGACACCTCTCTAGCTGCAGGAATTATCCGTCCCTCGTCCTCCCCAGCAGGGGCAGGATTCTTCTTTGTTGATAAGAAAGATAAGACTCTTCGACCATGCATTGATTATCGGGGACTGAATGACATTACGGTTAAAAACCGTTATCCGCTTCCACTCATCTCCTCTGCATTTGAACAGTTAAAGGGAGCGAAGGTGTTCACAAAATTGGATTTGAGAAATGCCTACCATTTGGTCAGGATCAGAGAAGGAGATGAGTGGAAGACGGCATTTAACACGCCCAGCGGGCATTATGAGTATTTGGTTATGCCATTTGGTTTAACAAATGCCCCAGCAGTGTTTCAAGCCTTAGTAAATGATGTACTAAGGGACATGCTCAATCGCTTTGTTTTCGTATATTTGGATGATATTCTGATATTCTCTCCAGATGAACAGACTCACGTGAGCCATGTGCGCCAGGTCCTCCAGAGGCTGCTACACAACCAACTCTATGTGAAAGCGGAAAAATGTGAATTCCATGTGCCAACAGTTTCCTTCCTGGGGTTTGTAGTCTCACCTGACGCCATCCAAATGGATCCAGTCAAGGTTAGTGCAGTGGCAGACTGGCCCACACCTACCTCTCGCAAATTGGTTCAAAGGTTCCTCGGCTTTGCCAATTTTTATAGACGATTCATCAGGAACTTTAGCTCCATTGCCGCTCCTCTCCATGCCTTAACCTCACCACACACCAAATTCCACTGGTCTCCTGAAGCAGAGGAGGCTTTCAAAAGATTGAAAGTCTCCTTCAGCACCGCACCCATTCTAACTCTCCCCGATCAGGAACGTCAGTTTGTGGTGGAGGTGGATGCATCTGACACCGGCATAGGGGCTATCCTGTCTCAGCGGTCCGCTAAGGACCATAAGCTTCACCCTTGTGCTTTTTTATCCAGGAAACTTACGTCAGCAGAGAGGAACTATGATATTGGGAATAGGGAACTGTTGGCAGTAAAAGCAGCCCTGGAGGAATGGCGGCACTGGCTCGAGGGGGCAGAACAACCTTTTGTGGTCTGGACAGACCACAAAAACCTTGAATATATTAAGACAGCAAAACGTCTTAACTCTCGACAAGCCAGGTGGGCCCTATTCTTTAATCGGTTTAATTTTACCCTGTCATATCGGCCAGGGTCCAAAAATGGGAAACCTGATGCCCTCTCTCGGCTGTTTGACCCTGAAGATGCCCCCCGTGAGCCCGCCTACATTCTGCCTCCATCTTGTGTTGTTGGTGCTGTGACTTGGGAAATTGTAAACGTTGTAAAAGAAGCTTTGACAAATGTCGCCGTACCCGAGGGGTGCCCTAACAATAGACTGTTTGTGCCTGAGTGTGTTCGTTCCCAGGTCATTCACTGGGCTCATACTTCTCGGATCGCCTGCCATCCTGGGTCACGGCGCACCATGTTCCTCATCCAACAGCGCTTCTGGTGGCCCAGGATGGAGAAGCAAGTAAAGGAATACATCGCGGCCTGCCCCACCTGTGCACGGAACAAGGCTTCGCATCAGCCTCCGGCTGGACTGCTCCGCCCACTTCCTGTTCCTCATAGGCCCTGGTCCGACATTTCCTTAGATTTCGTCACTGGTTTGCCCTCATCCGAGGGTAACACCGCCATTCTCACAGTAGTCGACAGATTTTCCAAAATGGTACACTTTGTAGCCCTTCCTAAGTTGCCCTCCGCCAAAGAGACGGCGGAGGCTATGTTGTCTCACGTGTTTCGTTTACATGGTTTCCCCAGGGACGTTGTGTCGGACCGGGGCCCCCAGTTCATCTCCCAGTTCTGGAAGGAGTTCTGTTCTCTGCTTGGTGCTTCGGTTAGCCTCTCCTCTGGCCACCATCCTGAATCAAATGGCCAGACGGAGAGGCTAAACCAAGAATTGGAGACCGGGTTGAGATGCCTGGTGGCACAAAACCCGACCTCCTGGAGCAAGAACCTTTTGTGGATCGAATATGCACATAATACCCTGCCGTGCTCTGCTTCTGGTTTGTCCCCCTTCCAGTGCGCTTATGGCTATCAGCCCCCGCTTTTTCCTGAGGTGGAGATCGAATCAAGCGTACCGTCAGCCCAGGCCCTTGTCAGACGCTGCCAGCGCATCTGGAGGGGGGCACGCCAGATGCTATTGAGGAGCACGGCTAGGTACAAGAGGACAGCTGACCGTCACCGGACCCCTGCCCCAGTTTACAGACCGGGCCAGAAGGTATGGCTGTCAACTAAAGATCTCCCTCTCCGTGTTGAGTCCCGCAAGCTTGCCCCCCGATTCGTGGGTCCCTTCTCTGTTTCCAAAATCATCAATCCAGTTGCAGTTAGACTGCACCTGCCCAGAACCATGAAAATTCACCCCACTTTCCATGTCAGCAGACTCAAACCTGTAAAGGAGAGTCCGCTAGTCCCAGCCTCCAAACCCCCACCACCCCCCCGTTTCATTGATGGCGGCCCTGCATACACCGTTAAACGCCTCCTGGACGTCCGACCTCGGGGTAGAGGCAAGCAATATTTAGTGGACTGGGAGGGTTACGGCCCAGAGGAGAGATCTTGGGTCCCCGCCAAAAACATTATGGATCCGGAACTCATTAGAGATTTCAACAAACGCCGCAACAACACTCCTGGGACTTCTGGAGCCGTCCCTAGAGGGGGGGTCCTGTAACGTTCCGCAGGACTTAGACTCTGTGTTTTGTGTTGCATGCTTTTATTTTGATGCACATCCTGTTTTATTTTGACATGTTTAACCTCTCCTCTCGTTTCAGTGCACTTCACTCCCTGCCCTGCATGCTTCCCGCCTTCACGTTTGTACACCTCCCTATGACCTAGTTACCTGCACCAGTCACCTGTGTCTGATCGTCGCCCCCGCCCCTGATCATTCCCACCTGTCCATAGTTAGTCACTTCCCTCACCATTATTTAAGCAGCGTCTCCCTTTCCTCCTGTGCCAGATCGTCTTGTTATCCCCAGTGTTACAGCGTTCCAGCATTCTACCTAGTTTTTGATTCCTCGTGTCTGAACATTCTGCTCGTTTCACCGACTCTGCCTTTTGCCTGCCGACTTGGATTTGTTTGAAAGTGAGTGTTTGCCTGCCTGTGTACCGACCCTGTTTCCGACATTAAAGACCCAGCGTTGTTCATCTAACCTGCTCTCTGAGTCTTTGCGTTTGAGTCCAAGCCTGTCTGCCACCATTATCGTCACAACATCCTCCATTAGAACATTACAGAGGGAACATATTGCATTAAGATGTGACAGAGGGAACATCTTCCACCCGTAAGTTACAGAGGGAACATCTTCCACCAGTAAGTTACAGAGGGAACATCCTCCATCAGTAAGTTACAGAGGGAACATACTCCATTAGAACGTTACAGAGAGAACGTCCTCCATTAGAACATCACAGAGGGAACATCTTCCCTCAGTAAGTTACAGAGGGAACATCTTCCATTAGAACACTACAGAAGGAACATTTTCCGTCAGAAAGTTCCAGAGGGAACATCCTCCATTAGAACATTACAGAGGGAACATCTTACCTCAGTAAGTTCCAAAGGGACCATCCTCCATTAGAACACTACAGAAGGAACATCTTCCATCAGAAAGTTACAGAGGGAACATCTTCCATCAGTAAGTTCCATATGGAACATTCTCCATTAGAACATTACAGAAGAAACATCCTCCATTAGAACGTTACAGAGGGAACATCCTCCATCAGTAAGTTACAGAGGGAACATATTCCACCAGTAAGTTACAGAGGGAACATCTTCCACCAGTAAGTTACAGAGGGAACATCCTCCATTAGTACATTACAGACGGAACATCTTCCATTAGTATGTTACAGTAGGAACGTCCTCCCCCAGGACTTTACAACAGAAACATCCTACCCCGGTACGTTAAAGAGGGAGCATCTTCCACCAGTAAGTTACAGAGGGAACATCTTCCACCAGTAAGTTACAGAGGGAACATCCTCCATTAGTACATTACAGAGGGAACATCCTCCATTAGTACATTACAGAGGGAACATCTTCCATTAGTATGTTACAGTAGGAACATCCTCCCCCAGGACGTTACAACAGGAACATCCTACCCCGGTACGTTACAGAGGGAGCATCTTCCACCAGTAAGTTACAGAGGGAACATCCTCCATTAGAACGGTACAGAGGGAACATCTTCCATCACTAAGTTCCAGAGGGAACATCCTCTATTAGAACATTACAGAGGGAACATCCTCCATCAGTAAGTTACAGAGGGAACATATTCCACCAGTAAGTTACAGAGGGAACATCTTCCACCAGTAAGTTACAGAGGGAACATCCTCCATTAGTACATTACAGAGGGAACATCTTCCATTAGTATGTTACAGTAGGAACATCCCCCCCCCAGGACGTTATAACAGGAACATCCTACCCCGGTACGTTAAAGAGGGAACATCTTCCACCAGTAAGTTACAGAGGGAACATCCTCCATTAGAACGTTACAGAGGGAACATCCTCCACCATTAAGTTACAGAGGGAACATCCTCCATTAGTACATTACAGAGGGAACATCTTACATTAGTAAGTTCCAGAGGGAACATCCTCCATTAGAACATTACAGAGGGAACATCCTCCATTAGAACGTTACAGAGGGAACATCTTGCATCAGTAAGTTACAGAGGGAACATCCTCCAATCAGAACATTACAGAGGGAACGTCCTCCATTAGAACATCACAGAGGGAACATCTTCCCTCAGTAAGTTACAGAGGGAACATCCTCCATTAGAACATTACATAGGGAACATCTTCCATCAGTAAGTTACAGAGGGAACATCCTCCATCAGTGAGTTACAGAGGGAACATCTTCCATCACTAAGTTCCAGAGGGAACATCCTCTATTAGAACATTACAGAGGGAACATCTTCCATCAGTAAGTTCCAGAGGGAACATCCTCCATTAGAACATTACAGAGGGAACATCTTCCATCAGTAAGTTCCAGAGGGAACATCCTCTATTAGAACATTACAGAGGGAACATCTTCCACCAGTAAGTTACAGAGGGAACATCCTCCATTAGAACGTTACAGAGGGAACATCCTTCATCAGTAAGTTACAGAGGGAACATCCTCTATCAGTAAGTTACAGAGGGAACATCTTGCATTAGTATGTGACAGAGGGAACATCCTCCCCTGGTACGTTACAGAGGGAACATCCTCCATTAGAACATTACAGAGGGAACATCCTCCATTAGAACGTTACAGAGGGAACATCCTCCATCAGTAAGTTACAGAGGGAACATCTTGCATTAGTATGTGACAGAGGGAACATCTTCCCCCAGAATGTTACAACAGGAACCTACTTTCCCAGTATGTGACAGAGGGAACATCCTCCCCTGGTACGTTACAGAGAGAACATCCTCCCCCAGAACATACAAAGGGAATATCCTCACGCAGTACATCACAGAGGGAACATCTTCCTTTAGTACGCCACAGTGAACATTTTGTATGTTAAGTATGCAAGTATGTTACAAAGGGAACATCCTCCATTAGTACATTACAGCTGGAACATCCTCCCACAGAACGTTATACCAGGAACAGACAAGCATAATAACAAGATGGAGGACGGAGGGTGCTTGTTCTCCTCTACCCCCCACAATGCCAGAACCACCACCAGCTGCCCTTTCTCCTCTGCCCTGCAGCTGTTGCTGTTGATGCATTTTAATTAGAAATGGATATGATTGAAGATCAGTGCAGATTAACCAGAATTGTACATTACTGATGAATTTTCTACCAATTAACTAAAAAAGCAATTCTTTCCAAATCAACGGATTTATTGATTGAGTCAACTTTATTCTGGACTCATCTGTGCAAATATCTGTAAAATTCATTCATATAGTCTATTCTGTAAACCAAAACAAATATTCTCAAGGATTTTTTAAAAAATATTTTACTGGTGGCTTAATACAGTTGAATCAGAATAAATTATTGGATGATAGGTCATAATCTGTATGAACTGCTTTACATAGAAAACATATCAAATAGCATTCACAAACCAAGTTGCAGAACCATGCCAATTAAAAACCTCAAAAAGACACATTTACCATATTTTCCGGACTATCAGGTACACTTAAAATCCTTTAATTTTCTCAAAAGTCGACAGTGCGCCTTATAATACGGTGTGGCTTATATATGAATTCTGGTTGTGCTTACTGACCTCCTCAGACCAATTTTATGTGGTACAGGGTGCTCAAAAATATGTCAAAATGTTTTATTATGAGTTTGGTAAGCTTCAAAGCTGCACCGCTGGATGGATTCCCGGAGCATTACGGTAACAGTAGTCAGGCGCCTGGTGGAGTAATACTACTGACAGTAGTCAGGCGCCTGGTGGAGTAATACTACTGACAGTAGTCAGGCGCCTGGCGGAGTAATACTACTGACAGTAGTCAGGCGCCTGGCAGAGTAATACTACTGACAGTAGTCAGGCGCCTGGCGGAGTAACACTACTAACAGTAGTCAGGCGCCTCATGGAGTAATACTACTGACAGTAGTCAGGCGCCTGGCGGAGTAATACTACTGTTACTGTGCTTCGACAGATCGGCACCGTAACATTATCATGTGTGTATAAGGAGCCAAAATGGCAGCTGTGAAGAGACATGCTGACGAAGCAGATTTCCAGCTTCAGGCCATCAGTCAGGCAGCAGAACATGGGAATAGAGCAGCGGAGAGAGAATTTAATATTAATGAATCAATGGTACGAAGTGGAGGAAGAAGAAGATGAGCTGCACCACGTAAAGAAGACCAACCAGAGTTTCTGAGGGAACAAAGAACAGTGGGTTATTCAGCAGAGAGCAGCAGGTATTCCACTCAAGGCAGCAGCAGTAGAGCTGGACATGAACATCAGCCACTTTCCAGGAGGAGAAACCAAGAGACCCAACGGCTTTTTCCTCAACTCTCCGTCCCTGTTGATCTGAGACTCCATGCTGCCCATCTCACCGACACCGTCACAACCAAAGTGAAGAAAACTACTTCGGAGCTCGCCGTCATTCCGGGTGGATTAACTAAAGAACTCCAACCGCTAGATATCGGTGTCGACAGGTCGTTCAGAGTCAAACTGAGAGCTGCGTGGGAGCGTTGGATGACAGAAGGCCAACACACATTCACCAAGACAGGGAGGCAACGCCGGGCCAGTTCCTCCACTATCTGCCGATGGATCAGGAAGGCAGGAATCATCACTGAGCAGCTAAGTAACAGCAACCAGACCGACTCGGATAACGACCAGAGGGATTCGGGCGTGCTCTATGCCGAAGTCGCCCGACTGTTTAACTCAGACACTGATGATGAAGGATTTGATGGATCTGTGGACGAGGAATGATCTGAAAAAAACTGAAAGTCAGTGTATTGTTTTGTATTTCGTGTGTTCCAACTGACAAATGTTGAGAGTTACTGAAGTTATTGAGTTGTTAAATTAATAGAATCAAGTTTGAATTTTCTGACCGTTGTTTCACTTATAATCCGGTGCGTCTTATAATCTGGTGTGCCTTATATATGAAAAAAGACAGTAATATTGATATTTATTGATAGTGCACCTTATAATCTGGTGTACCTTATGGTCCGGAAAATACGATAAGTCAATTTCTCTTTCTCTATCGCTCACTCACTCACTGATATGACTTGGTGTGTCTGACATTCACACAGGCTCGTTGTCTCTCAGGTGATGCCGGTCCTTGTTGGACAGTGAAATGGCGATTTGACTGCAGCAGAGAGCGAGAGACAGACAGAAGGGAGAGATGAAACCATTCACAGCACACATCCACAGTGAGCGCAGACATGGGAGGAAGGTGTTGCTCAGCTGGATGCCAGGAGCCACAAACCTGGAAGGAAAGACGGAGAGAACTCTTATTATTCATGAGGGTCTCTAAAAACTCCCTCTCTCTGTGTGGACCGACAGAGAGGAGAACACACTAAAAGATAAATCTGTCTGGACAGGTTGTTTTCCAGTTTTAATCACTGAAAGAAGCCACGGGGTAGGCTACATGTTGTGATTAGTTTAGCTTGGCAGGAATACTTGACTAAGGGTGATAGAGCTAGCATGACAGCTAGCACCTGTAAAGCTCAATAATTAAAACCATTGGTGCCCTCAGATGTGGTCGTGTTTACCATGTTTACCAGCCGGGTCCATATGAACGCCATATGAACATGTGGTATTCATGTTCTCGGCAGTGGAAAGTTTCTCAAAGGACCGAGTTCACAGCTTGTGATGTGTTTGTTGACGTTGTGAGAAATGGAGCCCATGGAAGTTCATTTATCACTGCATAATAAGTAAATATTGTACACTATATTGTAATTTTAGTCAAATGCTGTTTTTCTTGGTAATATAATATATCTGAGGAAAATGTTGATATTCTCAGTGACCTCATCTTTCTTCTCTGTCATTATGCCTTTACATTTCCTGCGTCATGTTACCCACAAGTGCCATTGTGAAGGCGCCACATATCTATGAACCAGAGGCAAAAACAAGTTATTGTCTCCATGGAAATAAAATGGGAATAGAAAAGACATTCCCATTCAAATCAGCGTAGATCAGGTCAGCGTGGTGGCCATTTTTATATGGACCGTTGCCATTGTAACCTTTGTAGTGGGCTAACTTTCATATCCAAACAGACTTACTGCAAGTTTTGGACTCACTGAAGGTAGGTTTTGCCGTAACAATGACAAAATGAGCAGTGGAGTAGCCTAAATTAGTACAGTTTAACAAGTTAATGCTTCATCCACACACTCTTGTCACAGTGATGAGTGACATCTTTGATCGATTGATTTTCTGTAACAGTAGGTTACAGCAGTAAAGAATGGTGGTTTTAGAATGTTGTGTTTTAATGCTATACTGGAACGGAAATGAGCTGTATAGCGGCCTGGTGGCCAACGGCAGCACCAGGTCTGACGGTCCCTCTGCCGCTCTCAAGATGGTCAAACCATCCAGCTAACTAGCCAGCCATCTCTCTCTGGAGCTGTGTCTGCTATCTTCCTGGTGAACCTGGTATGTGTTGTCACTTTAACAACTAACAAAAAAAAAAACGTAATTTTCTTTTGTACTAGTCAAATGACCAAGGAAAACAGTTGGATGTCTGTTCTACTCCTGCTCTGTTTCAATGGCTGGGCCACACTGGTTGGCTCAGAGACCCTATTTCTAGATACATAACGTGTTAATATGTGAGGTGCTGGTAGGTGGATTTAGTTACCTTTGGATGGAGCCAGCGGAGCTGTTTGCCCCTGCTTTGTCTTTGTGCTAAGCTAATCACCTGTTTGCTATAGCTTCATATTCAGGCTACTGTAGATTTAGAGAGTGATATCAAGATTTGTGTCACAACACCCAGGTCTTAGATTTTGTCTGTCTTCTCTGTGTTGGATGTTGCACTTCCTGTTTTATTTGGGTATTCTAACATTCCCTCTTGTTTCAGATCACCTCACTTGCTGCCCCATGTTTTTCCTCCTGCACCCTTTGAGCACTTCCCTCTGACCCAGTTTCCATCACCATTCACCTGTGTCTGATCGTCCTCCCTCCGCCCTGATTGTGTCCACCTGTGAATAGTCAATCACTCCCTTCACTAGTATTTAATGCGTGCTTCCCCTTCCCTCTGTGCCAGTTCGTCTTTGTTCCTCGTTAGAAAGCGTCCCAGCCATTATTTTCTAGTGATAGACTCCTCGTGATTTTTGAACTCTGCTTGTGTTTTTTGACTTCGCCCTTTGCCTCCCGTCTTTTGGATTTGTTTGCCACGCTGACTGACTACCTGTGTACCGAACCAAAGATCGCATTAAAGACTGTTACTTTTGATTCCTGTCTGTGAGTCGTGCATTTGAGTCCTGTCCTCCCAGCCTTGTTTCGTGATAATTTGCCTGGGAACCGAATCTGCCAGCAGGTAAATGCATCTGGTTCCCCTCTGCTCTGGACAGATTTCCAGTGGCCTGAGACATGCTGGGCCAATCATAACCATTTATCTAATATGGGACGTAGTTGAGATGAAGACAACATGCCGAGGTTGATGCTTCAAGCTGATGTTTTGAGTGCTGCTGAGTGCAGCGTCTGATCCCAAAGTCTGAGCCCAAAAGGTTTAGTGCTGCCCTTTCAAACAAATATGGAATTTTGAAAATTCATGAGGGATGGCTGGATTTGAATTTTCATTGTTTTCCAACATTTTATTGACTAAACAATTTGAATTATTAATTAAATGAGCATAATCATTGATTGCAGGCTTACTTATAACCATATGGAACTGCAAATAGATATTTCTTAACATTAGGGGTTGCAAGCCAAAGTCATTGGGAACCAATGGTTTAGAGCAACTGTGTTATAAAAATGAATCTCCTGCATTTACTGTGTTCAGTGAATGAGTGAGCATGGTTGTCTCAGACTCTAATGTGCAGACTACATGAGGGAGCATACCAGACATGTAGACAGGTGAGAATGGCCAGGACAATACCACAAAGGAAAGCGAAGGGCACAGCAAGCAGCAAGGAGAGGCAGCGATACGTCCAGATACGGGCCGTCTCAAAACCAGCAAGACTGTAAAGCCACACTTGGTCTATGCTACGAGGTGTGGCAGGCTCTGCTAGCACGTCAAAGACCTCCACCTAACACACAAGGAACAAGAGAACAGGTGGTCCAGGTCAAGTCAGGTAAGTTTAGTGTTGATTGAAGTTCTTTAGTTTCAAATGAGACAAGGATTACTGACTGACTCCCACGCAAAAAAGATTTTCAGTTTAAATGTGAAGTGATAAAAGTATTGACAAATTCTAAACCAGAATAAAAATGAACTCCCAGTATACAGACATTTGAAGATGGAGGTCCAAGACAATTCACTACACCACCAATGAACTCTCCCGGACTGGTAGTAAGGACCTCCAGCTTGCCTATCCAGAATCTGACATCCTCAACACAATTTAGTGATTGAAGATTATATGTTTTGTTCAGTTTTAAGGAGAAAGACAGCTGCCTGTCATAAACATAGCAATGCTAAGGGATGCTATACACTCCTGATCAAAATCTTAAGACCAGTTAAAAAAATTGCAAGAATTTGCATTTTGCACTGTTGTATCTTAAGAATGTTCTAAGTAGAGTTTCAAAATGCAAAAAGAAGAAATGAGAGGAAGAGACTAAATGTTTTGAGCAGGCAATTTATTGAAAAGAACTGAAATAGGCTGTTTATCAGCTGATCAAAAGTTTAAGACCACATCCTTTAAAAAGCCCAAATCTGTGCAAAAATTTGGATTCCATGTCATTTTCTGTCAAGTAATCACACTGTCAAGACCTCTTGATGGGAAAAGCAAAAAACTCACTGCCTTGGAACGTGGCAGGATTGTTGAGCTGCATAGACAAGGCCTCTCACAGCGTGCCATCGCTGCTGAGGTTGGACGCAGTAAGACGCAGTAAACTTTTGATCAGCTGATGAACAGCCTATTTTAGTTAAATTGTTCTTTTCAATAAATTGCCTGCTTTAGTCTCTTGCTCTCATTTCTTCTTTTTGCATTTTGAAACTCTACTTAGAACCTTCTTAAGATACAAAAGTGCAAAACGTAAATTCTTGCAATTTTTAAACTGGTCTTAAGATTTTGATCAGGAGTGTATTTTCTAAAAAGAGACTCCCATAGAAGCACACATAATCAAAATATAATAATAGGCCCTAAAACGGAACCTTGGGGTACATCAAATTCATCCTTATATCTAAACGACAAAACTGAGCATTTGCTGATGTCTCCCACAGCGATATATACTGTGTATGACCACTTTTAACATTGTGAAACAGTTTTAAACATGTGGTTAACACTGTGAAATGGAACTCATCATGGTTTGGATTAAAGAATAGCTTTTATGTACATATACCATATTTTTTGCACTATAAGGCGCACCGGTTTATAAGGCGCACTATCAGTGAACGTGTCTATTTTCATATGGCGCTCTCGTCTCGTGATAGTGGAGGAACTGGCCCGGCGTTGCCTCCCTGTCTTGGTGAATGTGTGTTGGCCTTCTGTCATCCAACGCTCCCACGCAGCTCTCAGTTTAACTCTGAACGACCTGTCGACACCGATATCTAGTGGTTGGAGTTCTTTAGTTAATCCACCCGGAATGACGGCGAGCTCCGAAGTAGTTTTCTTCACTTTGGTTCTGACAGCGGGGTTAGGGTTAGGGTTAGAAAATTAAAGGATTTTAAGTGGGCATTATAGGGTGCAAAATACGGTATATGTAAGATAAGATAAGATATTCTTTTATTAGTCCCACTGTGGAGAAATTTACAAGGTGATGTAGTTATTGCATAATATATATGTGATGTAGCAAATGAGCGAATGAGATAATGTACATACTAACATAGTAAGGTACATACCTAAAAAAAAAAACTCTGTAACTTAAAATAATTACTACTGCCACTAGAGGTTGCTCAGGGCTGCAATAAACTGCTTGCACAGATGCTCTATAGAGGCATTTGTAGGGGAGGACGGCGTGGGTAAACCATATGAGAGAACAGCAGAAGAGGATGATAAATTCAAATATGATATAGGCCTAATTATACTGTACATTGAATCAACTGCTAACACTGCTCCGGCAGACAATGTAGATTCATAGAGAGGGGAAAAGGGAAAGCAAACCATTAGGTGCTGGTTGATGCCATAAGGGTCCCTATTGACGGGGCGGGTGGATGTAGACGTAGTTGCAGCTGTAGGAGGTGTCGGAGGTTTGGGCGCTGCAGTCGGGTTTTTGGATGCAAACTCTGGAGGAGGAGGAGGCGTGTTTATCTGTTCTTCTTCCTCATTGTCCTCATCACTGTCATCATCAATCTTACACTCCACCAGACAGTCGTCACTCACCATCATCATCCTCACTGAAGAAAGAGGCACAGACTTGTTATTGATGATAGATGGACACACAGACAATCAAACACATTGGGATACTTGCGGTCGTTCTCTTCTTGTTTGACATTAACCTACACACATTTATACTGTGAATCAATGGACACACATACACACACATGTATACACTTAAGCAGCACATTGCAGGCATGCAGCGCGTAACAGCGAGCTGAGTACTGGCACTGCCACCTGTTCTTTAGCCCAAAGAAGAAGCCATACCAAAATCTGTAAATAGCAGCTGGTCATGTCAACATGGCATTTTCAAAATGATAGTCATTTGCAACAATTGTCTCATCTTTATCTTCAGGTAGGACTGAAAGTCTAAAGAGTTGATTAAAAGACTTTTAATCAACTTGCATGTATCAGATATGATATACAGAATACTGTACATAATACAGGTGCTGTTCAGGTGAAAAACTGTAGTCGTAACTCATATCCTTGTTGAAAATCATTGCAACAGATCCACAACAAGGACAGCAACAGCAGAAATGATGAATCATGTCTGACTTACCTCACTTAAAGTGCTATCTTAATCCTGTATCAGTGACAGAGACCCTGCAGAGAGACAAGGCAGGGCAGCCCTGCAGAGTGCTAATCTGAAATGTCAATGAGATCAGTTCAACCGCTTAATCACAATGTCCCTTAGAGCTGAGTTGGCTTATCAGAGCTCATACAGAGGCACACACACACACACACACACACACACACACACACACACACACACACACACACACACACGAAGAGCTAGTGTGGTTCAGTACCTCTTATTCTGGTGTGTGTTGTGTTGAGTGGCTGGTGGCTGGTGGCTGTGGGAAGGAGTTATTTTAGGAGGAGGAGCAGATGGGCCTAAAAGATCACATTACAACACTTGTGTGCCATCATCCAACACAGAAACTGAAACAATCCAACTCACCAACAATACAGCAAACAAGTGTAAACTCAGATTGAATGATTCTGACATTTTACAGAGTGCTGAGTCAGAATACAGAAGTAGCGTATCTAGAATTGTGTATCTGTGGTGACGTATCTAGAACCGTGTATCTGTGGTGGCGTATCTAGAACCGTGTACCTGTGGTGACGTATCTAGAACCGTGTACCTGTGGTGGCGTGTCTAGAACCGTGTACCTGTGGTGGCGTGTCTAGAACCGTGTACCTGTGGTGGCGTGTCTAGAACCGTGTACCTGCGGTGGCGTGTCTAGAACCGTGTACCTGCGGTGGCGTGTCTAGAACCGTGTACCTGCGGTGGCGTGTCTAGAACCGTGTACCTGCGGTGGCGTGTCTAGAACCGTGTACCTGCGGTGGCGTATCTAGAACCGTGTATCTGCGGTGGCGTATCTAGAACCGTGTATCTGTGGTGGCGTGTCTAGAACCGTGTATCTGCGTTGGCGTATCTAGAACCGTGTATCTGCGGTGGCGTATCTAGAACCTTGTATCTGTGGTGGCGTGTCTAGAACCGTGTATCTGCGTTGGCGTATCTAGAACCGTGTATCTGCGGTGACGTATCTAGAACCGTGTATCTGTGGTGGCGTGTCTAGAACCGTGTACCTGTGGTGGCGTGTCTAGAACCGTGTATCTGTGGTGGCGTGTCTAGAACCGTGTACCTGTGGTGGCGTGTCTAGAACCGTGTATCTGTGGTGGCGTGTCTAGAACCGTGTACCTGTGGTGGCGTGTCTAGAACCGTGTATCTGTGGTGACGTATCTAGAACCGTGTACCTGTGGTGGCGTGTCTAGAACCGTGTACCTGTGGTGGCGTGTCTAGAACCGTGTACCTGTGGTGGCGTGTCTAGAACCGTGTACCTGTGGTGGCGTGTCTAGAACCGTGTACCTGTGGTGGCGTATCTAGAACTGTGTATCTGTGGTGGCGTGTCTAGAACCGTGTACCTGTGGTGGCGTGTCTAGAACCGTGTACCTGTGGTGGCGTGTCTACAACCGTGTATCTGTGGTGGCGTGTCTAGAACCGTGTACCTGTGGTGGCGTGTCTAGAACCGTGTACCTGTGGTGGCATATCTAGAACTGTGTATCTGTGGTGGCGTGTCTAGAACCGTGTACCTGTGGTGGCGTGTCTAGAACCGTGTATCTGTGGTGGCGTGTCTAGAACCGTGTACCTGTGGTGGCGTGTCTAGAACCGTGTATCTGTGGTGGCGTATCTAGAACCGTGTATCTGTGGTGGCGTGTCTAGAACCGTGTACCTGTGGTGGCGTGTCTAGAACCGTGTATCTGTGGTGGCGTGTCTAGAACCGTGTATCTGTGGTGGCGTGTCTAGAACCGTGTACCTGTGGTGGCGTGTCTAGAACCGTGTATCTGTGGTGGCGTATCTAGAACCGTGTACCTGTGGTGGCGTGTCTACAACCGTGTATCTGTGGTGGCGTATCTAGAACCGTGTACCTGTGGTGGCGTATCTAGAACTGTGTATCTGTAGTGGCGTGTCTAGAACCGTGTACCTGTGGTGGCGTGTCTAGAACCGTGTATCTGTGGTGGCGTATCTAGAACCGTGTATCTGTGGTGGCAGGGGGGTCCTGTCACGCGAGTCTTAGGTCCTGTTTAATTTGTCTGTTCATTCATGTCTGCACTTCCTGTTTTATTTTGTTACCCTAACTCTGCCTCTCGTTTCAGAGCACTTCACTTCCTGCCCTCGTCTTTCCTGCTCCCTGCTTGATTGACATCCCCAGGTGTTCACCTGTGTCTGATGGTCTAGCCCTGCCCCTGATTGTGTCCACCTGTCTCTCGTCAGTCCGTCCCCTCCACCAGTATATAATGTGTCTCACCTTCCTTTCCTAGTGTTTGTCTGAACCTCTGCCTGATTTTTGACCCTGCTCTGGTTTGTGATTTGGATTTCTCTGCCTGTTTTTGACTACCTGTGTACCGAACCCTTTTAGAGCCAGTAAAGATTTTGCCTTCTTTTACACCTGCCTGAATCATGTCGTGCATTTGAGTCCAGACCTGATTGACTCAGTTGTTACACCAGTGAAATAGGCAACAAATACATATATTATTACATAACAGATGTTAATACACAACATACCTTATTTTACTGACAGATCCAGTATAGTATGTGTATACTGTACTAGACTGAACAGAGAGCAAACATACCATGAGGTCCTGCTGGATCAGCGGTTTCGGTATCGACTCTGTTGCTGCAGATGATGAGGTGATGAAAAGCTCTGAGGCAGATCAGAACATCCACAGTAGCAAAGGTTGTGTTGTTTTACACAGATAGCTATACTTAAACTGTTTTTAGTCTAATGCTGCCATAAACTAGTCTATACTTAAACTGGACTCCTCCCTACACATGTAATCATAGCTGATTAGTTTAATTTAGTTTTCCTGGTTCTGCTATCCGTCCTTTAAGGACATCAACATCTCTGCTCCACTGCTCTTTATAGACCAACGAACATACACTAAATTGATGCTGTACACTATCCATGTTCCGTACAGATGATATTTTTCCACCGATCGCTGAATAAATCTTTCTTTCCCCACCAAGCCAGAGACCTCCACCATTAGTTCCTGTGAGGTTTCAGTCAGTTTGTGAGGAGGCCTACGGCGGCCGGAGTGTACATTTACACTTCATTTATGCTTCTCACTGTACTGGTCTGTATGAAATGATTCTGATGCGATCACAAGTTATTAAATACTGTATATTAGCTGTTGTTGAATAAATGCTTTGACTGCTTGGCACCGCAGCAACAATCTGTGCCCAGTATTGATCTTACAGCAGTGTTATTTACGTAATAAAAGGTCAATAAAGTTAATGTTTATCACATCACTTGAATATTTTGATATTTAAAATTTTTATTAATCACCACTGACATCATGTTATGCGCTCTGTATGGAACACTGTTCAGAGACCGTTAGGCTTAATGATCCTCCTACACAGGCAGAGGCGTTACTTTAAACCACTTTCCTCAAACCCTCTCTGTCCAACAGACGCCAGTCAACACGTAGACTGTCTGAAGGATATTTGATGGTTCTCAACAGCAGAGCATCAAGTCTACAGGATCACAATCTTTATTGCCAGGTGTATCAGCTATACACTAGGAATTTGCTTTGGTTTGATGGTATTTAATGAATATAGGGTTGTCTCAATGAGGCAGGAAAACACTGCCAAGTCAGAACCTTCAAATAATCACAGGCTTCAGATGTGTACAGTACAAGAAGACTTTATTAAACCCAAATGCATTAAAACATGGGGTGGAGAAAAACACTGAGTGACATGCGCACCCACTGAGGTCAGAAGCTCCCACTACAAAGTGAATACACAGCACAATCTTAGGGCAAGACTCCTGGAATAAAGGCATACTACACGGCACACTGTCACCCTCTCCTGGAGGAACTGCAATACAACACCTGTTGCCCACACAGCAAAACACAGCACACCCACTGCAACCCACTCGTCACCTATGGTGTGAGCTCCCTACTCTGGGACGTCACCTGTCTCTCCAGCTGTTCTCCCTCCCCACACTATAAAAAACACACTATATAAAAACATACACTATATTACAATACAATACAATATTTAAAGGTATACTTAGCTCGCCCGGCCGGCGAGACCCTCCTCCGGGGTCTGAGCTCGAGGCGCCGTCCAGCTCCCCGGGGAGCGGCTTCGCTGGGCGGCGCAACAGGACACAGCTGGCGTGACGCAGAGTGGATGTCTCAGCGTGGGGAGCGGCGGCAGCTACTGCACTCTCTATAACCCAGCCCTATCTAACTACAGGAGGCAGCAGACCTCCCCTCCCTCACACTGGAACTTCTAACCCCCTGATCTGTCTGTCTTCATCGCCAGCAGCTCTAACCCGCTGCGAACGACACCCTCCCTCCAAAAGAGTGCCGTGCCGCCGTCACAGATGCTCCCACTCGAGTCCTCTGTTCCAACTGACTTTTGTCCTCCTCAAACCAGCGTCTCTCACGCCCACAAATCAGGCACACCGGCAGTCAATTAAAATAATCAGTACACCCGCTACACCTCCCCCTAGTCCATCAGCCCATTCACTACACTTTCCCCCCTTTTAATAAAAAGGACTCGTCCTCGAGTCATTAAGGTGACATCTTATAATCTCGAGACCACACCGGCCGCCTCCTCTGTCGTCCTGGACGTCCATTCTCCGCTGATGGTCCCACTGATGTTGGCCACTCCAGTTGTCCAACGTCGACAAAAGACCCTGATGGTGCAGCAGATGGGTCCTCAGGAAAGACTGGTTCACTGGCAAGTAGGTCCCCTCGCAGGGCTGTCTCCGTCCGTCCAGCGTCCTCCACAACGGCATTTCGATCCTCCTGACTTGCTAGTGGTGTCCCCCCGCCTGCAGGAGCCTCCCGGCTGTGCTGACGAAGATGCACCCAACTGGCACCAAGCTGAACCCCATGTTGGCTCGGTCTGGTCAGGGGACTCATCTGTTCCTCTCTCCTGGACGCTGATGCTGGGGATGATGGTTCTGTACAGGAAGAAGTAAAGGGCTTAAGTCTGTTGAAATGAACAACACTCTCTGGACCTCCCTCTACTGGCACTAATCTATATAGCACCTCAGTTACCCTATCAGTTACTCTAAATGGACCTTTGTAGCGCCTCTGCAGTTTGGGGCACACCCCACGCTTCCTAGCCTTATTTTGAACCCAGACCAGTTCCCCCTCAGAATAATACTGGAAATTTGCCCTAAAATCATAGGACCTTTTCTGCTGTTCGGAAGCCCTGGCCTGGTGCCTTTAAACTGCCTCTATTACTGTTGACAATGTGTCCCTCAGATTAGACACATAATCATCCACTGAAGCAAATGACTCTGGATTGCCAACATTTAACATGATGTCAACAGGTAAGACAATTTCTCTCCCAAACAGAACCTGATATGGAGTGAAGCAGGTGCTAGCATGGATACTACTGCGGTAAGCCAACATCACATAAGGCAAGAGTGTGTCCCAGTTCAGCTGATTATCCTCCACAAAGAGGGTCAACATTGACAAAAGGGTACGATTGAAACGCTCAATTAACCCATCCGACTGAGGATGGTAAGGGGATGTGCGGGTTTTATGAATCTCCAAAAGCCTGCACAATTCTTTAAACAGTGTAGACTCAAAATTGCGACCCTGATCAGAGTGTATGCTGCGCTGTGCCCCAAAACGACAAACCCATTCTTCTGTTAAAACTTTGGCGATGCTGCATGCCTCTTGGTTGGGGAGTGGAAAAGCCTCCGTCCACTTAGAAAAATAATCACCAACAACCAATATATATTTGTTTTTATTGGGAGTCTCAGGGAGTGGGCCGAGAATATCAAGTGCCACTCGTTCAAAAGGCCTTGAAGTAGCTGACGGCTGCAAAGGGGCACATGGCTGTTTTCCCAAAGCCTTACGGGAAGCACAATCCACACATCCCCTGACCCAGGCCTTGACATCTTCAAACCACCCTGGCCAATAGAAACGGTCCTTAACCTTCGCCTGGAGTTTCTGCACCCCCAAATGTCCTCCAGTAGAAATGCTGTGCAGCTGTTCTAAGACCTTAGACACCATTGAACAGGGCAACACTACCTGTACTTTGGTTGCAGCGTCTGAATAGGCAGTAGGAATTCTCACTAATCTTGATCCCTGCATTTGAAGCTGCTCCCATACAGGGGCATATCTTTGCAGTTCAGGGTCTTTTGGACAACAGACCATCAGCCTGTTTCTTACAGTCAATTATTTGTCGCAACTCTCTGTCATCCATCTGCGCCTGAGTCAATTCATCTGCCTCATCTTCTTGGCTATTTACTCTATAGGAGGCAACCTCTTGCACTACACACACTTTTTGGGTGACTGTATCCACGGTTTCCTGCAAGGGAATCTGATTGACTTGCAAACTTTTCTCTTGGAAAGCTGGCAGCCTGGAGAGCGCATCGGCATTACTGTGTAGCTTGCCTGGACGATGAACGATCTTATACTGAAAATTGGCTAGTTGTTCTACCCAGCGAGCCAACTGTCCTTCCAAGCCCTGAAAATTATGCAGCCACCGCAGGGAATTATGATCTGTTCGCAGAATAAACTCTCTCCCTAACAAGTAGTGTTTGAAATGCTTTGTGAAGGTCACCATGCTCAGTAGTTCTTTTTTGGTAGTGGCATATTTCCGCTCTTGTTTTGTGAGGGCCCTGCTAGCATATGCAACGACTCTTTCCAGTCCCCCCTCCTCCTGAGATAACACTGCACCGATCCCTACATCACTTGCATCTGTATCCAAGGTGAATGGTTTACTGGGGTCAGGATATGCCAGCACTGGAGCTGTGATAAGACTAGCTTTAAGCTGCTCGAAAGAATGCTGACAGTCCTCACTCCATCGGAAACGTCTCCCTTTCTCTACTAGTTGATGCAAGGGGCGGGCAATGTCTGCGAAACCCTTTACAAAGCGCCTGTAGTATGATGCTAACCCGAGAAAGCTCTGAACCTCTGTCTGATTTTTTGGAACAGGCCATTCCCTGACCGCCTCAACCTTGGTGGGGTTTGGCATCACACCATCTGCAGAGATGACATGCCCGAGATAATGGACTTGTGTGGAAAACAAGTTGCATTTGGATGGTTTGACCTTAAGGTTGGCCTGCTGGAGTTTTTGAAGGACGCCATCCAGGCGCAACAAGTGCTCCTGAAAAGTCCGGCCAAACACAATTATGTCATCCAAATAAACTAAACAGGTAGTCCACTGCAAATCTGCTAGAATCAAATCCATCAGCCTTTGGAATGTACTGGGTGCGTTACAAAGGCCAAAGCTCAGGACATTAAACTCAAATAGCCCTTGCCGTGTAATAAAAGCTGTTTTGTGACGATCTTTTGGGTCCACTTCAACCTGCCAATAGCCACTTGCCAGGTCTAAAGTGGAAAACCAGCAAGCATGGCTAAGGCTATCGAGGGCATCATCAGGGGGTATACACCTCTCCCTAGTCCATCAGCCCATTCACTACAGTATCACTAAACAGTAAAATTAACAGAGGAACAATATACAGTATTTACTAGTTTTAGTGTCATTGTTGTTAATAGAAGAGATGATTCATCTGAAGGAACACATCAGCTGCATGAACGTGAACGAACGCTGTCAGTAAACAGTCAGATCAGGTTTTAGCTGGTTGGATTCCTGCTGGAAATCCAATAGGAACCTTCCCTGTATGGCCCTGCCCCATCACCTCCCCAGCATTTACTACAACTAGTTAACTAGTAAACAATTCTGGACCTCAATAGTTACCTAGTGGACATTTTGGGCCTCAGTAGTTAACTAGTAAACATTTTGGACCTCACTAGTTAACTATTAGACATTTTGGGCCTCAATGGTTAACTAGTAGACATTTTGGGCCTCAATAGTTAACTAGTGGACATTTTGGACCTCACTAGTTAACTATTAGACATTTTGGGCCTCAATAGTTAACTAGTGGACATTTTGGGCCTCAATAGTTAACTAGTGGACATTTTGGACCTCACTAGTTAAGTAGTAAACATTTTGGACCTCACTAGTTAACTAGTCAACCTCTTCGGACCTCACTAGTTAACTAGTAAACATTTTGGACCTCTCTAGTTAACTAGTCAACCTCTTTGGACCTCACTAGTTAACTAGTAAACATTTGGACCTCACTAGTTAACTAGTAAACATTTTGGGCATCTCTAGTTAACTAGTCAACCTCTTTGGACCTCACTAGTTAACTAGTAAACATTTTGGGCATCTCTATTTAACTAGTCAACCTCTTTGGACCTCTCTAGTTAATTAGTGGATATTGTGGACCTCACTAGTTAACTAGTAAACATTTTGGACCTCACTAGTTAACTAGTCTGTCAGGGGGTTGGGTAATTAACCAGAGGGAGAGAGAGAGAGAGAGAGAGAGAGAGAGAGAGAGAGAAGCAGAGAGAGAGAGGGAGAGAGAGACCCCACACGCAGACACACAGACGAATTTAACAAAAGTCGAGTCTTTAATGTTGAAAATAATTAATTCAAATAATACAAAGTAATAATTCGAACTAGAAAGAAATAACTAAGCACGAAGAAACTAATAAGAACTAACAAGAAACTAATACGTCAAAACTAGAATTAACACGAGACTAAAATACACAGAGAGACAGGGAGGATACACCAGTGCACAAACACAGACAATTGAAACTCATGACACCCAAGAGTGCAAACCTACCAGGAGGGAAAAGAAACAGGCAACACGGAGAAGCACGAGTAGAAGTAGGATACATAGCTCGGGGGGATCACAAGGACTTGAACAAATGCACCGACAAGAACAAAGGGGAAAGGGGTGGCTTAAATACAAGAGGGAAAGACAACCAGGTGAAACTAATCAGAGGAGGAGCAAACAATCAGGGAAAGTAGGTCAGGGGGTGTGAACCAAGAAAACGGCGGGGAAACACAAAAGGGCAGGAAGTAAAACTAGAAATGATATAAAGACGCAAGACTTTCAAAATAAAACAGGAAACAAGACAAGACACCACTAACAGGACAGGGAGTGAAACACAAACAATATACTAGAACAAAAACTCAATATAACAAGACAGCACCAAAAGGAATAAACTCATCGAAAAACTAACACAAAGAGTCCATAGTTGTGACAGAACCCCCCCCCCCTCAAGGTACGGATTCCAGACGTCCCAAGAGACAGTCAAAAAAGTTCACCAGGGTGGGTGGAGGGTGTCTGGAGGAGGGACCCACGGGCAAGTGTCCTGGGGAATGACGGGGAATCTCAGGGGGACATCCAGGGGGAAAAGCGAAGACTGAATGGGGAGGCTCGGGCAGACGGCCCGGGGGCAGAGCGGAGACTGAATGGGAAGTCTCGGGCGGACGGCCCGGGGGCAGAGCGGAGACTGAATGGGGAGTCTCGGGCGGACGGCCCGGGGGCAGAGCGGAGACTGACAGGGGAGGCTCGGGCCGCAGTGGGACAGCAAGGACCGGGACTACGGGGACAGGTACCTGGGGCTGCTGCGGGACGCTAGGGACCGGGACTACGGGGACAGGGACCTGGGGCTGCTGCGGGACGCTAGGGACCAGGACTACGGGGACTGGGACCTGGGGCTGCTGCGGGACGCTAGGGACTGGGACTACGGGGACTGGGACCTGGGGCTTTTGCAGGGAGACTGAGACTGTGGGGACAGGGACAAGAAGCGACTGCGGCGGCGACCCAGCCGGAGCAGGAGGCGGCGACTGCGGGCGGTGACCCAGCCGGAGCCGGGCACTTAATTTTATTGATTTGATTGTAGCTCATTAACAGTGTGAGTAAAACACAGATTTTAACCAAAAGATCATTTCACTTCTTGGCTAAATAAGTCAGTAGGCCTATTTTAGACAAGTACAGCTTGATTGGCCTTTCGCAAGAAATTGAAAATGAAGGGAAACAGTGGTGTAGATATTTCAAGCTTGAAATGCTGAGGATTGCCCGAGGCGTAGATGGAGAGAAATGGAAAAGCGAGCAGAGGGAGAATAGAAAAAACAAGGGATGAAGAGCTGATTAAGAGAAGGGCCAGAAACTAGAAAACGCATTTCCTTCTGGAAATGTGAAAAAGTGGGAATGCTAACACCTGAAAATCATTGCAAAGCATTGCTGAAAACACAGAACTGAAGTGTAAAACTGGCAGAGCTGAAATACATTGCTAGAAAAGCAGGAAGCTAAACTGGAATACAGTGGTGGAACGTGGAAGTTGAAACTAACTTGTCAGAAAATAGGGTGGAATTTTTGGGTGGAATGAACCTTTAAACTTTAATACATTAAAGAAAGAAAGATATTCCTTTATTAGTCCCACAGTGGGGAAATTCAGTTTTTACACTCTGTTGTTCACACAGTACATATACATGTCAATGGAGAGATGTCAGAGTGAGGGGGCTGCTCCTGACAAGCGCCCAGAGCAGTTGGGGGTTCGGTGCCTTGCTCAGGGGCACCTCGGCAGTGCCCAGGAGGTAACTGGCATCTCTCCAGCCACCAGTTGGTCTTGGTCCATGGGGGACTTGAACCCGGGTCCTCCGCATCCTAACCCAAGTCCTTACGGACTGAGCTACTGCCGCCCCAAACAAAAAGAAAAAAACAGAAAGTGGTAGTAGTATTTGACTGAAATAGACTTTTAAAATTACTGTATAGGTACTTGTACGGAAAGCTGTATTTAGGTATAGTAGTAGCAGTAGTAGTACTAGTACCAGAGCAGAGGGAGCAGCAACAGGAGCAGTGGTAGTGGTAGTAGCAGTAGTAGTAGTACTAGTAGTAGCAGAGGGAGCAGCAGCAGGAGCAGTGGTATTAGTAGTAGTACTAGTAGTAGCAAGGGAGCAGCAGGAGCAGTGGTAGTAGTAGTAGTAGCAGTAGTAATAGCAGAAGGAGCAGTATGGACAGCCGTTTGAGCATTTATTACATAGATATTAGATATTAGATAACATCCACTTCCACTGAGGGCTGCAGGGTGGTGCAGTGGTTAGCACTGAGGGTCGCAGGTTCAAATCCGGACCCTTCTGTGTGGAGTCTGCATGTTCATGGGTTTTGTCCAGGTTCTCCAGTTTCCTCCCACAATCCAAAAACATACAGGTAAATTCATGACTCCAAATTACTGGTAGGTGTGAATGTGAATGTCTCTGTTTGCCTTGCGATGGACTGGTGACCTGTCCAGGGTGAATGGATGAATGGCACCAGGGATCGGCTCCAGCGATCACCAAGTGAGGTCCAAAGAGGTTGACAAGTTAACTATTGAGGCCCAAAATGTTGACTGTGTCACAACTATGGACTCTTTGTGTTAGTTTTTTGATGAGTTTATTCCTTTTGGTGCTGTCTTGTTATATTGAGTTTTTGTTCTAGTATATTGTTTGTGTTTCACTCCCTGTCCTGTTAGTGGTGTCTTGTCTTGGGTTGTTTCCTGTTTTATTTTCAAAGTCCTACATCTTTATATCATTTCTAGTTTTACTTCCTGCCCTTGTGTGTTTCCTCGCCGTTTTCTTGGTTCACACCCCCTGACCTACTTTCCCTGATTGTTTGCTCCTCCTCTGATTAGTTTCACCTGGTTGTCTTTCCCTCTTGTATTTAAGCCACCCCTTTCCCCTTTGTTCTTGTCGGTGCATTTGTTCAAGTCCTTGTGATCCCCCCGAGCTCTGTATCTTACTTCTACTCGTGCTTCTCCGTGTTGCCTGTTTCTTTTCCCTCCTGGTAGGTTTGCACACTTGGGTGTGATGAGTTTCAATTGTCTGTGTTGTTTGTGCACTGGTGTGTCCTCCCTGTCTCTCTGTGTATTTTAGTCTCGTGTTAATTCTAGTTTTGACGTATTAGTTTCTTGTTAGTTCTTTTTAGTTTCTTCGTGCTTAGTTATTTCTTTCTAGTTCGAATTATTACTTTGTATTATTTGAATTAATTATTTTCAGTCTAACATTAAAGACTCGACTTTTGTTAAATTCGTCTGTGTGTCTCTGCGTGTGGGGTCTCTGTCTCTCCCTCTCTCTCTCTCTCTCTCTGCTTCTCTCTCTCTCCCTCTCTCTCTCTCTCTCTCTCTCCCCCTCTGGTTAATTACCCAACCCCCTGACAGAATGCACCGACCAGTTAAGACCCCAGCAGAGCGATATTATGCCCTCTTTGGCATCCGCTTCACGGAGCCTCGGTCCCCTTTTGAGGGATCACGCCTGGCAATTGCCTAGAAAGAAGCGTGGGGCCCAGAAGCAGCGCACCCATGTCTCACCTGAGGTCCAGCCGACTCCGGCCCCAGGTGTTCCGCCTGAGGTCCGGCCAACTCCAGCCCCACGTGTTCGGCCTGAGGTTCGGCCGACGCCAGCCACACGTGTCCTGCCTGAGGTCCGGCCAACCCCAGGCCCACGTCGCCCTGGGTCGACGCCGCAACCACCGCATGTTCCAGTGCCTCCAGTTCCGGTTGGGTCGATGCCGCAGCCTCTGACGTTTCCAGTTCCGGCTGGGCAGCCGCCGCAGCCTCTGACGTCTCCTGTTCCGGCTGGGTCTCCGTCACCGCAGCCTCTGACATCTTCAGCTCCGGCTGGGTCTCTGTCACCGCAGCCTCCGACGCCTCCTTTTCCGGCTGGGTCTCCGTCACCGCAGCCTCCAACGCCTCCTGTTCCGGCTGGGTCTCCGCCACCGCAGCCGACGCTTCCTGGTCCTGTTCCTGTCCCGGTTGGGTCTCCGCAGCCGAAGCTTTCTGGGCCTTTTCCTGTCCCGGCTGGGTCTCCGACACCGCAGCCGACGCTTCCTGGTCCTGTTCCTGTCCCGGCTGGGTCTCCGCCACCGCAGCCGACGCCTGGTGTTCCTGTTCCGGCTGGGTCTCCATCACCGCAGCCGACGCCTGGTGTTCCTGTTCCGGCTGGGTCTCCTCTACCGCAGCCGACGCCTGCTGTTCCTGTTCCGGCTGGGTCTCCGCCACCGCAGCCGACGCCTGCTGTTCCTGTCACGGCTGGGTCTTCGCCACCGCAGCTGCCTGCTGTCCCTGTCACGGCTGGGTTTTCGCAACCGCAGCCGCCACCGCAGCCGACGCCTGGTGTTCCTGTTCCGGCTGGGTCTCCGTCACCGCAGCCGACGCCTGCTGTTCCTGTTCCGGCTGGGTCTCCTCTACCGCAGCCGACGCCTGCTGTTCCTGTTCCGGCTGGGTCTCCGCCACCCGTAATCCTGGTCCCTAGCGTCCCGCAGCAGCCCCAGGTCCCTGTCCCTGTAGTCCCGGTCCCTAGCGTCCCGCAGCAGCCCCAGGTCCCTGTCCCTGTAGTCCCGGTCCCTAGCGTCCCGCAGCAGCCCCAGGTCCCAGTCCCTGTAGTCCTGGTCCCTAGCGTCCCGCAGCAGCCCCAGGTCCCTGTCCCCATAGTCCCGGTCCCTAGCGTCCCGCAGTGGGACAGCAAGGACCGGGACTATGGGGACAGGGACCTGGGGCTGCTGCGGGACGCTAGGGACCAGGACTACGGGTGGCGGAGACCCAGCCGGAACAGGAACAGCAGGCGTCGGCTGCGGTAGAGGAGACCCAGCCGGAACAGGAACAGCAGGCGTCGGCTGCGGTGACGGAGACCCAGCCGGAACAGGAACACCAGGCGTCGGCTGCGGTGGCGGAGACCCGGCCGGGACAGGAACAGGACCAGGAAGCGTCGGCTGCGGTGGCGGAGACCCAGCCGGGACAGGAACAGGACCAGGAAGCGTCGGCTGCGGTGGTGGAGACCCAGCCGGGACAGGAAAAAGCCCAGGAAGCTTCGGCTGCGGTGGCGGAGACCCAACCGGGACAGGAACAGGACCAGGAAGCGTCGGCTGCGGTGGTGGAGACCCAGCCGGAACAGGAGGCGTTGGAGGCTGCGGTGACGGAGACCCAGCCGGAACAGGAGACGTCAGAGGCTGCGGCGGCTGCCCAGCCGGAACTGGAAACGTCAGAGGCTGCGGCATCGAACCAACCGGAACTGGAGGCACTGGAACATGCGGTGGTTGCGGCGTCGACCCAGGGCGACGTGGGCCTGGGGTTGGCCGGACCTCAGGCAGGACACGTGTGGCTGGCGTCGGCCGAACCTCAGGCCGAACACATGGGGCTGGAGTTGGCCGGACCTCAGGCGGAACACCTGGGGCCGGAGTCGGCTGGACCTCCGGTGAGACATGGGTGCGCTGCTTCTGGGCCCCACGCTTCTTTCTAGGAGCTCCAGCTCCTAGATAATGTGGGGCAATTGCCAGGCGTGATCCCTCAAAAGGGGACCGAGGCTCCGTGAAGCGGATGCCAAAGAGGGCATAATATCGCTCTGCTGGGGTCTTAACTGGTCGGTGCATTCTGTCAGGGGGTTGGGTAATTAACCAGAGGGGGAGAGAGAGAGAGAGAGAGAGAGAGAGGGAGAGAGAGACCCCACACGCAGAGACACAGACGAATTTAACAAAAGTCGAGTCTTTAATGTTAGACTGAAAATAATTAATTCAAATAATACAAAGTAATAATTTGAACTAGAAAGAAATAACTAAGCACGAAAAAACTAATAAGAACTAACAAGAAACTAATACGTCAAAACTAGAATTAACACAAGACTAAAATACACAGAGAGACAGGGAGGATACACCAGTGCACAAACAACACAGACAATTGAAACTCATGACACCCAAGAGTGCAAACCTACCAGGAGGGAAAAGAAACAGGCAACATGGAGAAGCACGAGTAGAAGTAAGATACATAGCTCGGGGGGATCACAAGGACTTGAACAAATGCACCGACAAGAACAAAGGGGAAAGGGGTGGCTTAAATACAAGAGGGAAAGACAACCAGGTGAAACTAATCAGAGGAGGAGCAAACAATCAGGGAAAGTAGGTCAGGGGGTGTGAACCAAGAAAACGGCGGGGAAACACACAAGGGCAGGAAGTAAAACTAGAAATGATATAAAGATGCAGGACTTTAAAAATAAAACAGGAAACAACCCAAGACAAGACACCACGAACAGGACAGGGAGTGAAACACAAACAATATACTAGAACAAAAACTCAATATAACAAGACAGCACCAAAAGGAATAAACTCATCGAAAAACTAACACAAAGAGTCCATAGTTGTGACACAGTCAACATTTTGGGCCTCAGTAGTTAACTAGTCAACCTCTTTGGACCTCACTTGGTGATCGCTGGAGCCGATCCCTGGTGCCATTCATCCATTCACCCTGGACAGGTCACCAGTCCATCGCAAGGCACACAGAGACATTCACATTCACACCTACCAGTAATTTGGAGTCATGAATTTACCTGTATGTTTTTGGACTGTGGGAGGAAACTGGAGAACCTGGACAAAACCCATGAACATGCAGACTCCACACAGAAGGGTCCGGATTTGAACCTGCGACCCTCAGGGCTAACCACTGCACCACCCTGCAGCCCTCAGTGGAAGTGGATGTTATATAATATCTAATATCTATGTAATAAATGCTCAAACGGCTGTCCATACTGCTCCTTCTGCTATTACTACTGCTACTACTACTACTACCACTGCTCCTGCTGCTCCCTCTGCTCTGGTACTAGTACTACTACTGCTACTACTATACCTAAATACAGCTTTCCGTACAAGTACCTATACATTAATTTTAAAAGTCTATTTCAGTCAAATACTACTACCACTTTCTGTTTAATGTATTAAAGTTTAAAGGTTCATTCCACCCAAAAATTCCACCCTATTTTCTGACAAGTTAGTTTCAACTTCCACGTTCCACCACTGTATTCCAGTTTAGCTTCCTGCTTTTCTAGCAATGTATTTCAGCTCTGCCAGTTTTACACTTCAGTTCTGTGTTTTCAGCAATGCTTTGCAATGATTTTCAGGTGTTAGCATTCCCACTTTTTCACATTTCCAGAAGGAAATGCGTTTTCTAGTTTCTGGCCCTTCTCTTAATCAGCTCTTCATCCCTTGTTTTTTCTATTCTCTCTCTGCTCGCTTTTCCATTTCTCTCCGTCTACGCCTCGGGCAATCCTCAGCATTTCAAGCTTGAAATATCTACACCACTGTTTCCCTTCATTTTCAATTTCTTGCGAAAGGCCAATCAAGCTGTACTTGTCTAAAATAGGCCTACTGACTTATTTAGCCAAGAAGTGAAATGATCTTTTGGTTAAAATCTGTGTTTTACTCACACTGTTAATGAGCTACAATCAAATCAATAAAATTAAGTGATATTTTTAACATGGAAAAATATCCCCAATCTGGAGATGCAGACTGTTTGGTTGTAGACCCCACTTCTAGATTTAGTATGACATCATTGGCAATAGTCCTAGTAAGATCTGAATCAAAATCCCTTCCCCAAGAATAAACCATCAAGCTTGACATCCCCAAAACCAGAGGTTCCCAACCTTTTTGGCTTAGGACCTTGAAAACAATGCTAAGTCTACTTGTGACGCCTTGGCCTTGTCCCAGGTTGCATTGCATGTCAGAGTTGTGAGTAGTTCAGCCAAAGAGTGCTGTTCCCTTCTTAGATGGTTACATTTGAGGACAGTGGAAAACTTGCCTCTCTTTCACAATAAAGAAGCAAAGAATAGAGAAAAGTCAGGCAAATATCTTTATTTCCTTATTTTCAACCATGTCAATCATCCCCAGATCCCTCCATTTTACCCTCAGGGGGCCTTCAGTAGCTGATTGGGAATCAGTGGCCTGAACATCACCCGTTCAAACATGATTACACAACTGCTTTTATTCAACACTGCAGCTGCGTCCCTGCAGCTGGTTGACAGCCTTTTGATTAAGATCGGGACTCATCACGTCTACTGGTGAGCTGAAGTTACGCCCGTAAAGTTGAACTGAACTTGATTAGGATAATGAATAAACTGGTTTTAGTTCTGTACACAGAAGAGCTCTGACTTCACCTCAGACTTTGGGCGGAGGGAAAGTGAGCGCTGTGCCTACTATTCGCTGCTTACTTTGGCACTCTGGACTATGAAAGCCCTGAAAGTGAGAAATAAAATATCTCATGATCCATTTTCTACGTCTGCTCTGAATTGGTTTATCTGCTGCGGTTTTGTTTTTATCTGTGAATCAAGTGGAAAAAAAAAGTTGATTGTAATTCTCATTTTGGCCATGAGAGGCTGAAGTGCACCAGAAATACATTACAGTACACACATTACATTACTTGGTAACATACATTATACCGTATGTACCCTGTGTTTAAAGTACATGGAATAATTCTCACATGAATGCTTTGAATGCTCCTATTACAGTCACTGCATCACAGCAACAAACACTTGAAAACACAAAATGATCCTGGTTAAAAAAAAAATAAATAAACTTTGTCTCTGGCACTCTCAGATGCAGTAGCTTCTTTTATTTACAGGGCAAATAAATGTACGCTTTGAAAGATTATCTTAACATTAATCTTTGGTCTCTTCCCTCATTGGTGGCAGCGTTTCACCTGTGTATCGTAAATTGGCTTTACGTTTTAGTCACGCAGGCAAAGGCTTGTGGCCGAAATGTGAACTATTTGCCCTGTAAATAAAAGAAGCTACTGCACCTGAGAGTGCCGGAGATTTTGTTTCTCTTGTTCATGCTGCTGCCTGGCACCCAACATATTTTTCAAGATTTGGAGTCATGCTTGCTGATTCATTTTTACCTGCAAAAACGTTTCCACCTGTTTTTTTCTCACTTGCCTCTCAGGGTTTCAGTACTGGACAGGCTAGAGACACGGTGATGACTAAATTTTGCATTATGATACAACAGCAGTGATTAGAGCTAGAAAGCTTTGGGGCAAGAGCCATAGTAGGCGTGGTAGCTGCCCTCACTCGGCCCCCTGTAGATCCACTCCTGGACACACTGGTTTATGTAGTTTAAATACACTGACAACCCCTTAATCATTCATCACTTCATCGTCTTTATTGAATTCATTTTTACCACATATAATTGAACACAGTAAATTCAGTGACATCATCAAACAGTGATCCAGAATAACAGGATGTTTTAATCATAGAGGCAGAATCAGCTAAGGACTCTGCTTCTATGTTTCCAGTACTGAAACACCACAGAGGGGAGATGAAATATGCAAGAACATTTCAAATGCTTGTGGAGTCAAAGTAACTTCATCTCACTGTAAAAGTCCTGAAACAATGGGAGCTGTGGATGGTGCTGGATATAGTCAGAGGGGGGCCAAAATGTGTGAGATGAAAGAATGAAGTTTTCATTGTGGCTCCAAAATGTCACCGTTGCATTCACAGTTTAAAGCAGAGGACGTCGCTGAATCCTCTCTGATTAGGGGGCATTTTGGCTCTTGAGGCTGGGGCACAGTTTCTAGCTGAAGAGCAAGTCAACCAAAGCCCTGAGTGAGGAAGTCTTTTTCCTTTTGAAGCCAAACCTGAGTTAGCTCGGCTCTAACTCTGTGAAAGCCCTGAGTTTGGGCCTGTGAATCAGGCCATGTATCACATATGAAAGGGAACGATTTTTTCCGTCTTTATGTCCTCTATGTGTTTGCTGCTGTAAAGTACTGACCCCACTGCTTGTCTTTCCAGCCAACATCTATGGAGCCCCAAAATGTTCAGTACTGATAAAATAAATCAAATAAATATTCTCATCAATAACTTATGGAACATATAGAATTATAGCATAAAGAAATCATTAAACCTCAGTTCATTGTTATTAAACATTATCTCATCTTAAGTGTCAACATAACATCAGATTGAGAGTTTTATAGGACTCACATTATACATTTTTATTTCCAAATGCACTTTTTCAAAAGTCTGATTTTATTTCATAATGGCAGTTTTCTTTTTATGAGTTATTTGAAAAGCTGGTATCAGTGATCTGGAGAAACTATAACAACTGTACACACTATATAAAAACTGATCCAGCATATAAACCAGCTCATTGATGCCAACTCGTCTCCAGTGAAAGTAGCCAGCAGCAGTAGCTCCGAAAGGCCGGCTGTCATGAGAAGAAGCACTGAGGGAAAATGTACAGCAAGCTGGTCACTGCTGTGATAGAAAACCAGACAGGGTTTATTTATCCTGCTTATCAGACAGCTACTTACTGAGGAAATCAATACTTTGACTTGAAAACGTCCTCCAGAGTCTGAACTGAACTGTGTCCAGAGCATCGGCCTGTTATAAAGAACCGTAGAAAGCTGTGATTGACCAATCAGAAAGCAGGATTCAACACAGCTGTGGAATAATATGAAATAAAAACAGACTTTTGAAAAAGGGCATTTTGATTTACAGTAACCATGTTTACTGTATAATGAATATCCAATGAAATTATGTTATTAATGATGAAATGTTTCAAAATAATTTGAGTTTTAACAATTTCTTTAATTATTTCTTAAAATGATGATTCTATTATATATTTTAGTTTATTTATATAATTTCATAATGTCTTAAGTTTTGAACACTTTGGGGTGCCATAAACACCTTCCTGTATCACATCACTTTTTAAATATAATACGCAGAGTAAAATAAATGTGAAGAGTGAAAGACTTGAAGGCACTCAGGCCCAACATTATGCGGGTGAGCTGCTGATCTCAGACAAGCCACTAGGGGGCAGCTTAAGTATTTTGTTGTTGTTGGTGTCGGAGCAACCACTTTAAAAAGTCAGCCTGGCGACGTCACGTCCCTGATTCTCCCAAAAATACAAAAGCCTGGAGAACAAAAACAGACCAGAACATAAAAATACCCAAACCAGCTAGAAAAGAGACACACTGGACGTACGGTAACACGGCACCAAGACTAGTGGCACTATGAGATGGCAGACACGCAAATATACAAGTGTCAAAAAATAAATCAAGATCTTCCTCAAATGTATCATCAGCTTCAGCATAATCATTATTTTCAAACAATAAATCGGTAATTCCACTCATCCTCTCCTCTCCCTCAGTCCACCGGTCTGAAAAGGGCCCGTCCTCTGAGGCCAAATCCTACCTTTTTGGCAACGGGGGCAGCTTGAGGAAGCGAAGAGGAGGAGGAGGAGGAGGAGGAAGAGGAGGGAGCAGGGACAGCAGGGGCGGCGAGGGCAGACGGCAGGACGGCAGGCTGGCGAGACAGGAGCTCCTTGAACACTGAGTTCATCTGACGGCTGATCATGTCCTGAGAGACACATGGAGAATAACAGAATAGAGTTTATTAACCAGAGGGGGAGAGAGAGAGAGAGAGAGAGGGAGAGAGAGAGAAGCAGAGAGAGAGAGGGAGAGACAGAGACCCCACACGCAGAGACACAGACGAATTTAACAAAAGTCGAGTCTTTAATGTTAGACTGAAAATAATTAATTCAAATAATACAAAGTAATAATTCGAACTAGAAAGAAATAACTAAGCACGAAGAAACTAATAAGAACTAACAAGAAACTAATACGTCAAAACTAGAATTAACACGAGACTAAAATAAACAGAGAGACAGGGAGGATACACCAGTGCACAAACACAGACAATTGAAACTCATGACACCCAAGAGTGCAAACCTACCAGGAGGGAAAAGAAACAGGCAACACGGAGAAGCACGAGTAGAAGTAAGATACATAGCTCGGGGGGATCACAAGGACTTGAACAAATGCACCGACAAGAACAAAGGGGAAAGGGGTGGCTTAAATACAAGAGGGAAAGACAACCAGGTGAAACTAATCAGAGGAGGAGCAAACAATCAGGGAAAGTAGGTCAGGGGGTGTGAACCAAGAAAACGGCGGGGAAACACACAAGGGCAGGAAGTAAAACTAGAAATGATATAAAGATGCAGGACTTTAAAAATAAAACAGGAAACAACCCAAGACAAGACACCACTAACAGGACAGGGAGTGAAACACAAACAATATACTAGAACAAAAACTCAATATAACAAGACAGCACCAAAAGGAATAAACTCATCGAAAAACTAACACAAAGAGTCCATAGTTGTGACACAGTCAACATTTTGGGCCTCAATAGTTAACTAGTCAACCTCTTTGGACCTCACTTGGTGATCGCTGGAGCCGATCCCTGGTGCCATTCATCCATTCACCCTGGACAGGTCACCAGTCCATCGCAAGGCAAACAGAGACATTCACATTCACACCTACCAGTAATTTGGAGTCATGAATTTACCTGTATGTTTTTGGACTGTGGGAGGAAACTGGAGAACCTGGACAAAACCCATGAACATGCAGACTCCACACAGAAGGGTCCGGATTTGAACCTGCGACCCTCAGGGCTAACCACTGCACCACCCTGCAGCCCTCAGTGGAAGTGGATGTTATATAATATCTAATATCTATGTAATAAATGCTCAAACGGCTGTCCATACTGCTCCTTCTGCTATTACTACTGCTACTACTACTACTACCACTGCTCCTGCTGCTCCCTCTGCTCTGGTACTAGTACTACTACTGCTACTACTATACCTAAATACAGCTTTCCGTACAAGTACCTATACAGTAATTTTAAAAGTCTATTTCAGTCAAATACTACTACCACTTTCTGTTTAATGTATTAAAGTTAAAAGGTTCATTCCACCCAAAAATTCCACCCTATTTTCTGACAAGTTAGTTTCAACTTCCACGTTCCACCACTGTATTCCAGTTTAGCTTCCTGCTTTTCTAGCAATGTATTTCAGCTCTGCCAGTTTTACACTTCAGTTCTGTGTTTTCAGCAATGCTTTGCAATGATTTTCAGGTGTTAGCATTCCCACTTTTTCACATTTCCAGAAGGAAATGCGTTTTCTAGTTTCTGGCCCTTCTCTTAATCAGCTCTTCATCCCTTGTTTTTTCTATTCTCCCTCTGCTCGCTTTTCCATTTCTCTCCATCTACGCCTCGGGCAATCCTCAGCATTTCAAGCTTGAAATATCTACACCACTGTTTCCCTTCATTTTCAATTTCTTGCGAAAGGCCAATCAAGCTGTACTTGTCTAAAATAGGCCTACTGACTTATTTAGCCAAGAAGTGAAATGATCTTTTGGTTAAAATCTGTGTTTTACTCACACTGTTAATGAGCTACAATCAAATCAATAAAATTAAGTGATATTTTTAACATGGAAAAATATCCCCAATCTGGAGATGCAGACTGTTTGGTTGTAGACCCCACTTCTAGATTTAGTATGACATCATTGGCAATAGTCCTAGTAAGATCTGAATCAAAATCCCTTCCCCAAGAATAAACCATCAAGCTTGACATCCCCAAAACCAGAGGTTCCCAACCTTTTTGGCTTAGGACCTTGAAAACAATGCTAAGTCTACTTGTGGCGCCTTGGCCTTGTCCCAGGTTGCATTGCATGTCAGAGTTGTGAGTAGTTCAGCCAAAGAGGGCTGTTCCCTTCTTAGATGGTTACATTTGAGGACAGTGGAAAACTTGCCTCTCTTTCACAATAAAGAAGCAAAGAATAGAGAAAAGTCAGGCAAATATCTTTATTTCCTTATTTTCAACCATGTCAATCATCCCCAGATCCCTCCATTTTACCCTCAGGGGGCCTTCAGTAGCTGATTGGGAATCAGTGGCCTGAACATCACCCGTTCAAACATGATTACACAACTGCTTTTATTCAACACTGCAGCTGCGTCCCTGCAGCTGGTTGACAGCCTTTTGATTAAGATCGGGACTCATCACGTCTACTGGTGAGCTGAAGTTACGCCCGTAAAGTTGAACTGAACTTGATTAGGATAATGAATAAACTGGTTTTAGTTCTGTACACAGAAGAGCTCTGACTTCACCTCAGACTTTGGGCGGAGGGAAAGTGAGCGCTGTGCCTACTATTCGCTGCTTACTTTGGCACTCTGGACTATGAAAGCCCTGAAAGTGAGAAATGAAATATCTCATGATCCATTTTCTACGTCTGCTCTGAATTGGTTTATCTGCTGTGTTTATATTAAAATGGTTTTGTTTTTATCTGTGAATCAAGTGGAAAAAAAAGTTGATTGTAATTCTCATTTTGGCCATGAGAGGCTGAAGTGCACCAGAAATACATTACAGTACACACATTACATTACTTGGTAACATACATTATACCGTATGTACCCTGTGTTTAGGGGTAGTCAAATTTCCTTTCAAATGGAGCTGCATCATAAGTGTCTTATCTTTAGCCCTAACTCAAGACTTGAGTGTCTCACCGGTGTCTTAAATCAGCCTCCAGAGTCCAAGATGAACTACCAACCTTGTCAACTGCCTGTCTGTCTGCTGGACCAAATGGAGGTCTGTCTGTGGGTCTGAAGCCGCCCTGTCTCACAGTGTCCAAAGTGTGTCTTCGCTCCTGAGACCTAGGGGACAAAAGGTCAGACAAAACATAACTGAATCTAGATAGATGCTGAACCTTGTTTCTTGTTTTGGCAAGAGAAGCGTTTCTTCGTATCGTCTCATACTAGAAAGTCCATTTGTATCATAACAGATCATAGCGACTGTCCAGCTGTAGGACCACCAGACTACTATCAGATGACCAGTGCTGTCCTTCTGATAAACGACACTGGTAGTCTGATGATGTTGTGCCGGATTGTTGCCAGGGAGCCTTTCATTATGCATGGTATGTGATTACCATTAACAGCTTTTAATTTAAATCTGCAGTGGTAATCTGTCATTGGTTGTTCTAGTCTCTTGGGGGCAGCAGAAACAACACTGACATATTATATCTTACACTGGCAGGTGTCGTGTGGCCGGAGAGGTTGGCGGCTTTCGATTGGGGCTCCCCTCATTTCCTCGTTGTCTCCCAGGCAACGAAGCGCTGTCGCTGTTCACCCGCATCCTGTCAACACATACACACAAACAACAAGTTTGTGTGGTGTGTAGTCCGTGTGTGTAACGTGTGCAATAATGTGACAGCGAGTATTACTGTCTCTGTGTTCTCTGTCTGTCTCTGTCTGTCTCTGTTCTCTGTCTGTCTCTGTTCTCTGTCTGTCTCTGTCTGTCTCTGTGTTCTCTGTCTGTCTCTGTCTGTCTCTGTTTGTCTCTGTGTTCTCTGTCTGTCTCTGTCTGTCTCTGTGTTCTCTGTCTGTCTCTGTTCTCTGTCTGTCTCTGTGTTCTCTGTCTGTCTCTGTCTGTCTCTGTGTTCTCTGTCTGTCTCTGTCTGTCTCTGTTTGTCTCTGTGTTCTCTGTCTGTCTCTGTCTGTCTCTGTGTTCTCTGTCTGTCTCTGTTCTCTGTCTGTCTCTGTGTTCTCTGTCTCTGTCTGTCTCTGTGTTCTCTGTCTGTCTCTGTCTGTCTCTGTGTTCTCTGTCTGTCTCTGTCTGTCTCTGTTTGTCTCTGTGTTCTCTGTCTGTCTCTGTCTGTCTCTGTTCTCTGTCTGTCTCTGTGTTCTCTGTCTGTCTCTGTGTTCTCTGTCTGTGTTCTGTCTGTCTCTGTTCTCTGTCTGTCTCTGTCTGTCTCTGTTCTCTGTCTGTCTCTGTGTTCTCTGTCTGTCTCTGTATTCTCTGTCTGTCTCTGTCTGTCTCTGTCTGTCTCTGTTCTCTGTCTGTCTCTGTGTTCTCTGTCTGTCTCTGTTCTCTGTCTGTCTCTGTGTTCTCTGTCTGTCTCTGTGTTCTCTGTCTGTCTCTGTCTGTCTCTGTCTGTCTCTGTGTTCTCTGTCTGTCTCTGTCTGTCTCTGTTCTCTGTCTGTGTCTGTTCTCTGTCTGTGTTCTCTGTCTGTCTCTGTCTGTCTCTGTTCTCTGTCTGTCTCTGTGTTCTCCGTCTTTCTCTGTGTTCTCTGTCTGTCTTTGTCTGTCTTTGTGTTCTCTGTCTGTCTCCGTTCTCTGTCTTTCTCTGTCTTCTCCGTCTGTCTCTGTGTTCTCTGTCTGTCCCTGTCTGTCTCTGTGTTCTCCGTCTGTCTCTGTCTGTCTGTCTCTGTGTTCTCCATCTGTCTCTGTGTTCTCTGTCTGTCTCTGTGTTCTGTGTCTGTCTCTTTCTGTCTCTGCTCTCTGTCTGTCTCTGTGTTCTCTGTCTGTCTGTCTCTGTCTGTCTCTGTGTTCTCTGTCTGTCTCTGTGTTCTCTGTCTGTCTTTGTCTGTCTTTGTGTTGTCTGTCTCTGTTCTCTGTCTTTCTCTGTGTTCTCCGTCTGTCTCTGTGTTCTCTGTCTGTCTCTGTCTGTCTCTGCTCTCTGTCTGTCTCTGCCTCTGTGTTCTCTGTCTGTCTCTGTGTTCTCTGTCTGTCTCTGTGTTCTCTGTCTGTCTTTGTCTGTCTTTGTGTTCTCTGTCTGTCTCTGTTCTCTGTCTGTCTCTGTTTTCTCTGTCTGTCTCTGTCTGTCTCTGTGTTCTCTGTCTGTCTCTGTCTGTCTCTGTGTTCTCCGTCTGTCTCTGTTTTCTCTGTCTGTCTCTGTTCTGTCTGTCTCTGTGTACTCCGTCTATCTCTGTGTTCTCTGTCTGTCTCTGTGTTCTCCGTCTGTCTCTGTGTTCTCTGTCTCTCCCTGTCTGTCTCTGTGTTCTCCGTCTGTCTCTGTCTGTCTGTCTCTGTTCTTTGTCTGTCTCTGTCTGTCTCTGTGTTCTCTGTCTGTCTCTGTGTTCTCTGTCTTTCTCTGTCTGTCTCTGTCTGTCTCTGTGTTCTCCGTCTGTCCCTGTGTTCTCAGTCTGTCTCTGTGTTCGCCGTCTGTCTCTGTGTTCGCCGTCTGTCTCTGTCTGTCTCTGCCTGTCTCTGCCTGTCTCTGTTCTCTGTCTGTCTCTGTGTTCTCTGTCTGTCTCTGTGTTCTCCGCCTGTCTCTGTCTGTCTCTGTTCTCTGTCTGTCTCTGTGTTCCTTTGTCTGTCTCTGTTCTCTATCTGTCTCTGTGTTCTCCGTCTGTCTCTGTGTTCTCAGTCTTTCTCTGTGTTCTCTTTCTGTCTCTGTGTTCTCTGTCTGTCTCTGTGTACTCCGCCTGTCTGTCTGTCTCTGTTCTCTGTCTGTCTCTGTGTTCTCTGTCTGTGTTCTGTCTGTCTCTGTTATCTGTCTGTCTCTGTTCTCTATCTGTCTCTGTGTTCTCTGTCTGTCTCTGTGTTCTCTGTCTGTCTCTGTTCTCTGTCTGTCTCTGTGTTCTCTGTCTGTTTCTCTGTCTCTGTGTTTGTACCGAGTTGTGTTCTCTGTCTGTCTCTGTGTTCGCCGTCTGTCTCTGCCTGTCTCTGTTCTCTGTCTGTCTCTGTGTTCTCCGCCTGTCTGTCTTTCTCTGTTCTCAGTCTGTCTCTGTTTGTCTCTGTGTTCTCTGTCTGTCTCTGTATTCTCTGTCTGTCTGTCTCTCTCTATCTGTCTCTGTCTGTCTCTGTCTGTCTCTGTGTTCTCTGTCTGTCTCTGTTCTCTGTCTGTCTCTGTATTCTCTGTCTGTCTCTGTCTTTCTCTGTGTTCTCTGTCTGTCTCTGTGTTCTCTGTCTGTCTCTGTTTGTCTCTGTGTTCTCTGTCTGTCTCTGTCTGTCTCTGTTCTCTGTCTGTCTCTGTGTTCTCTGTCTGTCTCTGTCTTTCTCTGTTCTCTGTCTGTCTCTGTCTGTCTCTGTCTGTCTCTGTTCTCTGTCTGTCTCTGTTCTCTGTCTGTCTCTGTTCTCTGTTTGTCTCTGTGTTCTCTGTCTGTCTCTGTATTCTCTGTCTGTCTGTCTCTGTCTGTCTCTGTGTTCTCTGTCTGTCTCTGTGTTCTCTGTCTGTCTCTGTCTATCTCTGTTCTCTGTCTGTCTCTGTGTTCTCTGTCTGTCTCTGTTCTCTGTCTGTCTCTGTGTTCTCTGTCTGTCTCTGTTCTCTGTCTGTCTCTGTGTTCTCTGTCTGTCTCTGTCTGTCTCTGTGTTCTCTGTCTGTCTCTATCTGTCTCTGTTTGTCTCTGTGTTCTCTGTCTGTTCTCTGTCTGTCTCTGTGTTCTCTGTCTGTCTCTGTCTGTCTCTGTTCTCTGTCTGTCTCTTTGTTCTCCGTCTTTCTCTGTGTTCTCTGTCTGTCTTTGTCTGTCTTTGTGTTCTCTGTCTGTCTCTGTTCTCTGTCTTTCTCTGTCTTCTCCGTCTGTCTCTGTGTTCTCAGTCTTTCTCTGTGTTCTCTTTCTGTCTCTGTGTTCTCTGTCTGTCTCTGTGTACTCCGCCTGTCTGTCTGTCTCTGTTCTCTGTCTGTCTCTGTGTTCTCTGTCTGTGTTCTGTCTGTCTCTGTTCTCTGTCTGTCTCTGTTCTCTATCTGTCTCTGTGTTCTCTGTCTGTCTCTGTGTTCTCTGTCTGTCTCTGTTCTCTGTCTGTCTCTGTGTTCTCTGTCTGTTTCTCTGTCTCTGTGTTTGTACCGAGTTGTGTTCTCTGTCTGTCTCTGTGTTCGCCGTCTGTCTCTGCCTGTCTCTGTTCTCTGTCTGTCTCTGTGTTCTCCGCCTGTCTGTCTTTCTCTGTTCTGTCTGTCTCTGTCTGTCTCTGTTCTCTGTCTGTCTCTGTGTTCTCTGTCTGTCTCTGTTCTCAGTCTGTCTCTGTTTGTCTCTGTGTTCTCTGTCTGTCTCTGTATTCTCTGTCTGTCTGTCTCTCTCTATCTGTCTCTGTCTGTCTCTGTCTGTCTCTGTCTGTCTCTGTGTTCTCTGTCTGTCTCTGTTCTCTGTCTGTCTCTGTGTTCTCTGTCTGTCTCTGTCTTTCTCTGTGTTCTCTGTCTGTCTCTGTGTTCTCTGTCTGTCTCTGTTTGTCTCTGTGTTCTCTGTCTGTCTCTGTCTGTCTCTGTTCTCTGTCTGTCTCTGTGTTCTCTGTCTGTCTCTGTTCTCTGTCTGTCTCTGTGTTCTCTGTCTGTCTCTGTCTGTCTCTGTGTTCTCTCTCTGTCTCTATCTGTCTCTGTTTGTCTCTGTGTTCTCTGTCTGTTCTCTGTCTGTCTCTGTGTTCTCTGTCTGTCTCTGTCTGTCTCTGTTCTCTGTCTGTCTCTTTGTTCTCCGTCTTTCTCTGTGTTCTCTGTCTGTCTTTGTCTGTCTTTGTGTTCTCTGTCTGTCTCTGTTCTCTGTCTTTCTCTGTCTTCTCCGTCTGTCTCTGTGTTCTCAGTCTTTCTCTGTGTTCTCTTTCTGTCTCTGTGTTCTCTGTCTGTCTCTGTGTACTCCGCCTGTCTGTCTGTCTCTGTTCTCTGTCTGTCTCTGTGTTCTCTGTCTGTGTTCTGTCTGTCTCTGTTCTCTGTCTGTCTCTGTTCTCTATCTGTCTCTGTGTTCTCTGTCTGTCTCTGTGTTCTCTGTCTGTCTCTGTTCTCTGTCTGTCTCTGTGTTCTCTGTCTGTTTCTCTGTCTCTGTGTTTGTACCGAGTTGTGTTCTCTGTCTGTCTCTGTGTTCGCCGTCTGTCTCTGCCTGTCTCTGTTCTCTGTCTGTCTCTGTGTTCTCCGCCTGTCTGTCTTTCTCTGTTCTCTGTCTGTCTCTGTCTGTCTCTGTTCTCTGTCTGTCTCTGTGTTCTCTGTCTGTCTCTGTTCTCAGTCTGTCTCTGTTTGTCTCTGTGTTCTCTGTCTGTCTCTGTATTCTCTGTCTGTCTGTCTCTCTCTATCTGTCTCTGTCTGTCTCTGTCTGTCTCTGTGTTCTCTGTCTGTCTCTGTTCTCTGTCTGTCTCTGTGTTCTCAGTCTGTCTCTGTCTTTCTCTGTGTTCTCTGTCTGTCTCTGTGTTCTCTGTCTGTCTCTGTTTGTCTCTGTGTTCTCTGTCTGTCTCTGTCTGTCTCTGTTCTCTGTCTGTCTCTGTGTTCTCTGTCTGTCTCTGTCTGTCTCTGTTCTCTGTCTGTCTCTGTGTTCTCTGTCTGTGTTCTGTCTGTCTCTGTTCTCTGTCTGTCTCTGTCTGTCTCTGTGTTCTCTGTCTGTCTCTGTGTTCTCTGTCTGTGTTCTGTCTGTCTCTGTGTTCTCTGTCTGTGTTCTGTCTTTCTCTGTTCTCTGTCTGTCTCTGTCTGTCTCTGTCTGTCTCTGTTCTCTGTCTGTCTCTGTTCTCTGTCTGTCTCTGTTCTCTGTTTGTCTCTGTGTTCTCTGTCTGTCTCTGTATTCTCTGTCTGTCTGTCTCTGTCTGTCTCTGTGTTCTCTGTCTGTCTCTGTGTTCTCTGTCTGTCTCTGTCTATCTCTGTTCTCTGTCTGTCTCTGTGTTCTCTGTCTGTCTCTGTTCTCTGTCTGTCTCTGTGTTCTCTGTCTGTCTCTGTTCTCTGTCTGTCTCTGTGTTCTCTGTCTGTCTCTGTCTGTCTCTGTGTTCTCTGTCTGTCTCTATCTGTCTCTGTTTGTCTCTGTGTTCTCTGTCTGTTCTCTGTCTGTCTCTGTGTTCTCTGTCTGTCTCTGTCTGTCTCTGTTCTCTGTCTGTCTCTTTGTTCTCCGTCTTTCTCTGTGTTCTCTGTCTGTCTTTGTCTGTCTTTGTGTTCTCTGTCTGTCTCTGTTCTCTGTCTTTCTCTGTCTTCTCCGTCTGTCTCTGTGTTCTCAGTCTTTCTCTGTGTTCTCTTTCTGTCTCTGTGTTCTCTGTCTGTCTCTGTGTACTCCGCCTGTCTGTCTGTCTCTGTTCTCTGTCTGTCTCTGTGTTCTCTGTCTGTGTTCTGTCTGTCTCTGTTCTCTGTCTGTCTCTGTTCCCTATCTGTCTCTGTGTTCTCTGTCTGTCTCTGTGTTCTCTGTCTGTCTCTGTTCTCTGTCTGTCTCTGTGTTCTCTGTCTGTTTCTCTGTCTCTGTGTTTGTACCGAGTTGTGTTCTCTGTCTGTCTCTGTGTTCGCCGTCTGTCTCTGCCTGTCTCTGTTCTCTGTCTGTCTCTGTGTTCTCCGCCTGTCTGTCTTTCTCTGTTCTCTGTCTGTCTCTGTCTGTCTCTGTTCTCTGTCTGTCTCTGTGTTCTCTGTCTGTCTCTGTTCTCAGTCTGTCTCTGTTTGTCTCTGTGTTCTCTGTCTGTCTCTGTATTCTCTGTCTGTCTGTCTCTCTCTATCTGTCTCTGTCTGTCTCTGTCTGTCTCTGTGTTCTCTGTCTGTCTCTGTTCTCTGTCTGTCTCTGTGTTCTCTGTCTGTCTCTGTCTTTCTCTGTGTTCTCTGTCTGTCTCTGTGTTCTCTGTCTGTCTCTGTTTGTCTCTGTGTTCTCTGTCTGTCTCTGTCTGTCTCTGTTCTCTGTCTGTCTCTGTGTTCTCTGTCTGTCTCTGTTCTCTGTCTGTCTCTGTGTTCTCTGTCTGTCTCTGTCTGTCTCTGTCTGTCTCTGTGTTCTCTGTCTGTCTCTATCTGTCTCTGTTTGTCTCTGTGTTCTCTGTCTGTTCTCTGTCTGTCTCTGTGTTCTCTGTCTGTCTCTGTCTGTCTCTGTTCTCTGTCTGTCTCTTTGTTCTCCGTCTTTCTCTGTGTTCTCTGTCTGTCTTTGTCTGTCTTTGTGTTCTCTGTCTGTCTCTGTTCTCTGTCTTTCTCTGTCTTCTCCGTCTGTCTCTGTGTTCTCAGTCTTTCTCTGTGTTCTCTTTCTGTCTCTGTGTTCTCTGTCTGTCTCTGTGTACTCCGCCTGTCTGTCTGTCTCTGTTCTCTGTCTGTCTCTGTGTTCTCTGTCTGTGTTCTGTCTGTCTCTGTTCTCTGTCTGTCTCTGTTCTCTATCTGTCTCTGTGTTCTCTGTCTGTCTCTGTGTTCTCTGTCTGTCTCTGTTCTCTGTCTGTCTCTGTGTTCTCTGTCTGTTTCTCTGTCTCTGTGTTTGTACCGAGTTGTGTTCTCTGTCTGTCTCTGTGTTCGCCGTCTGTCTCTGCCTGTCTCTGTTCTCTGTCTGTCTCTGTGTTCTCCGCCTGTCTGTCTTTCTCTGTTCTCTGTCTGTCTCTGTCTGTCTCTGTTCTCTGTCTGTCTCTGTGTTCTCTGTCTGTCTCTGTTCTCAGTCTGTCTCTGTTTGTCTCTGTGTTCTCTGTCTGTCTCTGTATTCTCTGTCTGTCTGTCTCTCTCTATCTGTCTCTGTCTGTCTCTGTCTGTCTCTGTGTTCTCTGTCTGTCTCTGTTCTCTGTCTGTCTCTGTGTTCTCTGTCTGTCTCTGTTTGTCTCTGTGTTCTCTGTCTGTCTCTGTCTGTCTCTGTTCTCTGTCTGTCTCTGTGTTCTCTGTCTGTCTCTGTCTGTCTCTGTTCTCTGTCTGTCTCTGTGTTCTCTGTCTGTGTTCTGTCTGTCTCTGTTCTCTGTCTGTCTCTGTCTGTCTCTGTGTTCTCTGTCTGTCTCTGTGTTCTCTGTCTGTGTTCTGTCTGTCTCTGTGTTCTCTGTCTGTCTCTATCTGTCTCTGTTTGTCTCTGTGTTCTCTGTCTGTTCTCTGTCTGTCTCTGTGTTCTCTGTCTGTCTCTGTCTGTCTCTGTTCTCTGTCTGTCTCTTTGTTCTCCGTCTTTCTCTGTGTTCTCTGTCTGTCTTTGTCTGTCTTTGTGTTCTCTGTCTGTCTCTGTTCTCTGTCTTTCTCTGTCTTCTCCGTCTGTCTCTGTGTTCTCAGTCTTTCTCTGTGTTGTCTTTCTGTCTCTGTGTTCTCTGTCTGTCTCTGTGTACTCCGCCTGTCTGTCTGTCTCTGTTCTCTGTCTGTCTCTGTGTTCTCTGTCTGTGTTCTGTCTGTCTCTGTTCTCTGTCTGTCTCTGTTCTCTATCTGTCTCTGTGTTCTCTGTCTGTCTCTGTGTTCTCTGTCTGTCTCTGTTCTCTGTCTGTCTCTGTGTTCTCTGTCTGTTTCTCTGTCTCTGTGTTTGTACCGAGTTGTGTTCTCTGTCTGTCTCTGTGTTCGCCGTCTGTCTCTGCCTGTCTCTGTTCTCTGTCTGTCTCTGTGTTCTCCGCCTGTCTGTCTTTCTCTGTTCTCTGTCTGTCTCTGTCTGTCTCTGTTCTCTGTCTGTCTCTGTGTTCTCTGTCTGTCTCTGTTCTCAGTCTGTCTCTGTTTGTCTCTGTGTTCTCTGTCTGTCTCTGTATTCTCTGTCTGTCTGTCTCTCTCTATCTGTCTCTGTCTGTCTCTGTCTGTCTCTGTGTTCTCTGTCTGTCTCTGTTCTCTGTCTGTCTCTGTGTTCTCTGTCTGTCTCTGTCTTTCTCTGTGTTCTCTGTCTGTCTCTGTGTTCTCTGTCTGTCTCTGTTTGTCTCTGTGTTCTCTGTCTGTCTCTGTCTGTCTCTGTCTTTTTCTCTGTCTGTCTCTGTGTTCTCTGTCTGTCTCTGTCTGTCTCTGTTCTCTGTCTGTCTCTGTGTTCTCTGTCTGTGTTCTGTCTGTCTCTGTTCTCTGTCTGTCTCTGTCTGTCTCTGTGTTCTCTGTCTGTCTCTGTGTTCTCTGTCTGTGTTCTGTCTGTCTCTGTGTTCTCTGTCTGTGTTCTGTCTTTCTCTGTTCTCCGTCTGTCTCTGTCTGTCTCTGTCTGTCTCTGTTCTCTGTCTGTCTCTGTTCTCTGTCTGTCTCTGTTCTCTGTTTGTCTCTGTGTTCTCTGTCTGTCTCTGTATTCTCTGTCTGTCTGTCTCTGTCTGTCTCTGTGTTCTCTGTCTGTCTCTGTGTTCTCTGTCTGTCTCTGTCTGTCTCTGTTCTCTGTCTGTCTCTGTGTTCTCTGTCTGTCTCTGTTCTCTGTCTGTCTCTGTGTTCTCTGTCTGTCTCTGTTCTCTGTCTGTCTCTGTGTTCTCTGTCTGTCTCTGTGTTCTCTGTCTGTCTCTATCTGTCTCTGTTTGTCTCTGTGTTCTCTGTCTGTTCTCTGTCTGTCTCTGTGTTCTCTGTCTGTCTCTGTCTGTCTCTGTTCTCTGTCTGTCTCTGTGTTCTCCGTCTTTCTCTGTGTTCTCTGTCTGTCTTTGTCTGTCTTTGTGTTCTCTGTCTGTCTCTGTTCTCTGTCTTTCTCTGTCTTCTCCGTCTGTCTCTGTGTTCTCTGTCTGTCCCTGTCTGTCTCTGTGTTCTCCGTCTGTCTCTGTCTGTCTCTCTCTCTGTTCTCCATCTGTCTCTGTGTTCTCTGTCTGTCTCTGTGTTCTGTGTCTGTCTCTTTCTGTCTCTGCTCTCTGTCTGTCTCTGTGTTCTCTGTCTGTCTGTCTCTGTGTTCTCTGTCTGTCTTTGTCTGTCTTTGTGTTGTCTGTCTCTGTTCTCTGTCTTTCTCTGTGTTCTCCGTCTGTCTCTGTGTTCTCTGTCTGTCTCTGTCTGTCTCTGCTCTCTGTCTGTCTCTGTTCTCTGTCTGTCTCTGTGTTCTCTGTCTGTCTCTGTGTTCTCTGTCTGTCTCTGTGTTCTCTGTCTGTCTTTGTCTGTCTTTGTGTTCTCTGTCTGTCTCTGTTCTCTGTCTTTCTCTGTGTTCTCCGTCTGTCTCTGTGTTCTCTGTCTGTCTCTGTTTTCTCTGTCTGTCTCTGTCTGTCTCTGTGTTCTCTGTCTGTCTCTGTCTGTCTCTGTGTTCTCCGTCTGTCTCTGTGTTCTCTGTCTGTCTCTGTTCTGTCTGTCTCTGTGTACTCCGTCTATCTCTGTGTTCTCTGTCTGTCTCTGTCTGTCTCTGTTCTCTGTCTGTCTCTGTGTTCTCTGTCTGTGTTCTGTCTGTCTCTGTTCTCTGTCTGTCTCTGTTTGTCTCTGTTCTCTGTCTGTCTCTGTGTTCTCTGTTTGTCTCTGTGTTCTCTGTCTGTCTCTGTATTCTCTGTTTGTCTCTGTCTGTCTCTGTTCTCTGTCTGTCTCTGTGTTCTCTGTCTGTCTCTGTTCTCTGTCTGTCTCTGTGTTCTCTGTCTGTCTCTGTCTGTCTCTGTGTTCTCTGTCTGTCTCTGTCGGTCTCTGTGTTCTCTGTCTGTCTCTGTTCTCTGTGTTCTCTGTCTGTCTCTGTCTGTCTCTGTTCTCTGTCTGTCTCTGTGTTCTCCGTCTTTCTCTGTGTTCTCTGTCTGTCTTTGTCTGTGTTTGTGTTCTCTGACTGTCTCTGTTCTCTGTCTTTCTCTGTGTTCTCTGTCTGTCTCTGTATTCTCTGTCTGTCCCTGTCTGTCTCTGTCTGTCTCTGTTCTCTGTCTGTCTCTGTGTTCTCCATCTGTCTCTGTGTTCTCTGTCTGTCTCTGTCTGCCTCTGCTCTCTGTCTGTCTCTGTGTTCTCTGTCTGTCTCTGTTTGTCTCTGTGTTCTCTGTCTGTCTCTGTGTTCTCTTTCTGTCTTTGTCTGTCTTTGTGTTCTCTGTCTGTCTCTGTTCTCTGTCTGTCTCTGTGTTCTCTGTCTGTCTCTGTGTTCTCCGTCTGTCTCTGTTCTCTGTCTCTTTCTGTGTACTCCGTCTATCTCTGTGTTCTCTGTCTGTCTCTGTGTTCTCTGTCTGTCTCTGTGTTCTCTGTCTTTCCCTGTCTGTCTCTGTGTTCTCTGTCTGTCTCTGTCTGTCTGTCTCTGTTCTCTGTCTGTCTCTGTGTACTCTGTCTGTCTCTGTGTTCTCTGTCTGTCTCTGTGTTCTCCGTCTGTCTCTGTGTTCTATGTCTGTTTCTGTTCTCTGTCTGTCTCTGTGTTCTCTGTCTGTCTCTGTCTGTCTCTGTGTTCTCGTCTGTCTCTGTGTTCGCCGTCTGTCTCTGTGTTCGCCGTCTGTCTCTGTCTGTCTCTGCCTGTCTCTTTTCTCTGTCTGTCTCTGTGTTCTCTGTCTGTCTCTGTGTTCTCCGCCTGTCTCTGTCTGTCTCTGTTCTCTGTCTGTCTCCGTGTTCCTTTGTCTGTCTCTGTTCTCTGTCTGTCTCTGTGTTCTCTGTCTGTCTCTGTTCTCTATCGGTCTCTGTGTTCTCCGTCTGTCTCTGTGTTCTCTTTCTGTCTCTTTGTTCTCTGTCTGTCTCTGTGTACTCCGCCTGTCTTTCTGTCTCTGTTCTCTGTCTGTCTCTGTGTTCTCTGTCTGTGTTCTGTCTGTCTCTGTTCTCTGTCTGTCTCTGTTCTCTATCTGTCTCTGTGTTCTCTGTCTGTCTCTGTGTTCTCTTTCTGTCTCTGTTCTCTGTCTGTCTCTGTGTTCTCTGTCTGTCTCTGTTCTTTGTCTGTCTCTGTGTTCTCTGTCTGTCTCTGTTCTCTATCTGTCTCTGTGTTCTCCGTCTGTCTCTGTGTTCTCTGTCTGTTTCTCTGTCTCTGTTTTTGTACCAAGTTGTGTTCTCTGTCTGTCTCTGTGTTCGCCGTCTGTCTCTGTCTGTCTCTGCCTGTCTCTGCCTGTCTCTGTTCTCTCTCTCTGTCTCTGTGTTCTCCGCCTGTCTGTCTGTCTCTGTTCTCTGTCTGTCTCTGTGTTCTCCGTCTGTCTCTGTCTGTCTCTGTTCTCTGTCTGTCTCTGTGTTCTCTGTCTGTCTCTGTTCTCTGTCTGTCTCTGTGTTCTCTGTCTGTCTCTGTTCTTTATCTGTCTCTGTGTTCTCTGTCTGTCTCTGTCTGTCTCTGTGTTCTCCGTCTGTCTCTGTGTTCGCCGTCTGTCTCTGTTCTCTGTCTGTCTCTGTCTGTCTCTGCCTGTCTCTGTTCTCTGTCTGTCTCTGTGTTCTCTGTCTGTCTCTGTGTTCTCCGCCTGTCTCTGTCTGTCTCTGTTCTCTGTCTGTCTCTGTTCTCTATCTGTCTCTGTGTTCTCCGTCTGTCTATGTGTTCTCTGTCTGTCTCTGTGTTCTCTTTCTGTCTCTGTGTTCTCTGTCTGTCTCTGTGTACTCCGCCTGTCTGTCTGTCCCTGTTCTCTGTCTGTCTCTGTGTTCTCTGTCTGTGTTCTGTCTGTCTCTGTTCTCTGTCTGTCTCTGTTCTCTATCTGTCTCTGTGTTCTCTGTTTGTCTCTGTGTTCTCTTTCTGTCTCTGTTCTCTGTCTGTCTCTGTGTTCTCTGTCTGTCTCTGTTCTCTGTCTGTCTCTGTGTTCTCTGTCTGTCTCTGTTCTCTATCTGTCTCTGTGTTCTCCGTCTGTCTCTGTGTTATCTGTCTGTTTCTCTGTCTCTGTGTTTGTACCGAGTTGTGTTCTCTGTCTGTCTCTGTGTTCGCCGTCTGTCTCTGTCTGTCTCTGCCTGTCTCTGTTCTCTGTCTGTCTCTGTGTTCTCTGTCTGTCTCTGTTCTCTGTCTGTCTCTGTGTTCTCCATCTGTCTCTGTGTTCTCTGTCTGTCTCTGTGTTCTCCATCTGTCTCTGTGTTCTCTGTCTGTTTCTCTGTCTCTGTGTTTGTACCGAGTTGTGTTCTCTGTCTGTGGATCCTCTGTTGTCAGGTTTCCAGTACTGCCTCCTCCTCCTCCTCCTCCTCCATCCTCTCTTTTCCCTCGCTCTGATCTGAAGGAGCAGAACAGAGATCATATGAACAACATGTTTCACTAGATGAAGTACAACCAGTTGAAATATGGGATTAAGGTAGACAATAGTTAAATATGGGTATTTTTTATATGGAAACTTTTGAAGAAGGCGTAGCAATCTATTGGGAGTAGAACAAATAATGCTTATAATGCAATAATGCAGTGTCAATGTTAATTTCAATTTATGGTAGTTTTTAAGGCTGTAGCTTTTAGTGGTGTTATATTGTAAAATATCAGGTTTTTCTGTAGATTTGTTTATGCCACTAGCACATTGTCTGTACATTTGGGGTTAGGGTTAGTCCTGTATAAACTACAGTCACAGTTACCTGTAGAGTGGGTTAGGGTTAGGTTAGGGTTATGGTTAGGGTTAGTCCTGTATATACTACAGTCACAGTTACCTGTAGAGTGGGTTAGGGTTAGGTTAGGGTTATGGTTAGGGTTAGTCCTGTATATACTACAGTCACAGTTACCTGTAGAGTGGGTTAGGGTTAGGGTTAGGGTTAGTCCTGTATATACTACAGTCACAGTTACCTGAAGAGTGGGTTAGGGTTAGGTTAGGTTAGGGTTAGGGTTAGTCCTGTATATACTACAGTCACAGTTACCTGTAGAGTGGGTTAGGGTTAGGGTTAGGGTTAGTCCTGTATATACTACAGTCACAGTTACCTGAAGAGTGGGTTAGGGTTAGGGTTAGTCCTGTATATACTACAGTCACAGTTACCTGTAGAGTGGGTTAGGGTTAGGGTTATGGTTAGGGTTAGTCCTGTATATACTACAGTCACAGTTACCTGTAGAGTGGGTTAGGGTTAGGGTTAGGTTAGGGTTATGGTTAGTCCTGTATATACTACAGTCACAGTTACCTGTAGAGTGGGTTAGGGTTAGGGTTAGGGTTAGTCCTGTATATACTACAGTCACAGTTACCTGTAGAGTGGGTTAGGTTAGGGTTATGGTTAGGGTTAGTCCTGTATATACTACAGTCAGAGTTACCTGTAGAGTGGGTTAGGGTTAGGGTTAGGTTAGGGTTATGGTTAGTCCTGTATATACTACAGTCACAGTTACCTGTAGAGTGGGTTAGGGTTAGGGTTAGTCCTGTATATACTACAGTCACAGTTACCTGTAGAATGGGTTAGGGTTAGGGTTAGGGTTAGTCCTGTATATACTACAGTCACAGTTACCTGAAGAGTGGGTTAGGGTTAGGGTTAGGGTTATGGTTAGGGTTAGTCCTGTATATACTACAGTCACAGTTACCTGTAGAGTGGGTTATGGTTAGGGGTAGTCCTGTATATACTACAGTCACAGTTACCTGTAGAGTGGGTTATGGTTAGGGTTAGTCCTGTATATACTACAGTCACAGTTACCTAAAGAGTGGGTTAGGGTTAGGGTTAGTCCTGTATATACTACAGTCACAGTTACCTGTAGAGTGGGTTAGGGTTAGGGTTAGTCCTGTATATACTACAGTCACAGTTACCTGAAGAGTGGGTTAGGGTTATGGTTAGTCCTGTATATACTACAGTCACAGTTACCTGTAGAGTGGGTTAGGGTTAGGTTAGGGTTAGGGTTAGTCCTGTATATACTACAGTCACAGTTACATGTAGAGTGGGTTAGGGTTAGGGTTAGTCCTGTATATACTACAGTCACAGTTACCTGAAGAGTGGGTTAGGGTTAGGGTTAGTCCTGTATATACTACAGTCACAGTTACCTGTAGAGTGGGTTAGGGTTAGGTTAGGGTTAGGGTTAGTCCTGTATATACTACAGTCACAGTTACCTGTAGAGTGGGTTAGGGTTAGGTTAGGGTTAGTCTTGTATATACTACAGTCACAGTTACCTGTAGAGTGGGTTAGGGTTAGGGTTAGTCCTGTATATACTACAGTCACAGTTACCTGTAGAGCGGGTTAGGGTTAGGGTTAGTCCTGTATATACTACAGTCACAGTTACCTGTAGAGCGGGTTAGGGTTAGGGTTAGTCTTGTATATACTATAGTCACAGTTACCTGAAGAGTGGGTTAGGGTTAGGGTTAGGTTAGGGTTATGGTTAGTCCTGTATATACTACAGTCACAGTTACCTGTAGAGTGGGTTAGGGTTAGGGTTAGGTTAGGGTTATGGTTAGTCCTGTATATACTACAGTCACAGTTACCTGTAGAGTGGGTTAGGGTTAGGTTAGGGTTAGTCTTGTATATACTACAGTCACAGTTACCTGTAGAGTGGGTTAGGGTTAGGGTTAGTCCTGTATATACTATAGTCACAGTTACCTGTAGAGTGGGTTAGGGTTAGGTTAGGGTTAGTCTTGTATATACTACAGTCACAGTTACCTGTAGAGTGGGTTAGGGTTAGGGTTAGTCCTGTATATACTACAGTCACAGTTACCTGTAGAGCGGGTTAGGGTTAGGGTTAGTCTTGTATATACTACAGTCACAGTTACCTGAAGAGTGGGTTAGGGTTAGGGTTAGTCCTGTATATACTATAGTCACAGTTACCTGTAGAGTGGGTTAGGGTTAGGTTAGGGTTAGTCTTGTATATACTACAGTCACAGTTACCTGTAGAGTGGGTTAGGGTTAGGGTTAGTCCTGTATATACTACAGTCACAGTTACCTGTAGAGCGGGTTAGGGTTAGGGTTAGTCTTGTATATACTATAGTCACAGTTACCTGTAGAGCGGGTTAGGGTTAGGGTTAGTCTTGTATATACTACAGTCACAGTTACCTGTAGAGCGGGTTAGGGTTAGTGTTAGTCTTGTATATACTACAGTCACAGTTACCTGTAGAGTGGGTTAGGGTTAGGTTAGGGTTAGTCTTGTATATACTACAGTCACAGTTACCTGTAGAGCGGGTTAGGGTTAGTGTTAGTCCTGTATATACTATAGTCACAGTTACCTGTAGAGCGGGTTAGGGTTAGGGTTAGTCCTGTATATACTACAGTCACAGTTACCTGTAGAGTGGGTTAGGGTTAGGTTAGGGTTAGTCTTGTATATACTACAGTCACAGTTACCTGTAGAGCGGGTTAGGGTTAGTGTTAGTCCTGTATATACTATAGTCACAGTTACCTGTAGAGCGGGTTAGGGTTAGGGTTAGTCCTGTATATACTACAGTCACAGTTACCTGTAGAGCGGGTTAGGGTTAGTCTTGTTAGTCTAGGGTTAGAGCGGGTTAGGGTTAGTCTTGTATATACTATAGTCACAGTTACCTGTAGAGCGGGTTAGGGTTAGGGTTAGTCTTGTATATACTACAGTCACAGTTACCTGTAGAGCGGGTTAGGGTTAGGGTTAGTCCTGTATATACTATAGTCACAGTTACCTGTAGAGTGGGTTAGGGTTAGGTTAGGGTTAGGGTTAGTCCTGTATATACTACAGTCACAGTTACCTGTAGAGTGGGTTAGGGTTAGTGTTAGTCCTGTATATACTACAGTCACAGTTACCTGTAGAGTGGGTTAGGGTTAGTGTTAGTCCTGTATATACTACAGTCACAGTTACCTGTAGAGTGGGTTAGGGTTAGTGTTAGTCCTGTATATACTACAGTCACAGTTACCTGTAGAGTGGGTTAGGGTTAGTGTTAGTCCTGTATATACTATAGTCACAGTTACCTGTAGAGCGGGTTCGGACAGATATGCAGTTTAAACATCTACACTCACAAGTACAGAATCTAAAGTGATTTTTAAACAGTTTTCTGTCATTGTCTAAACCAGTAGTTTTCTTTATTTATAACACCTGATCACCACACACACACATTTTTGGGTCCTGTTCAGACCTGCATTAATATGTATCTCAGGTAATCAGGTGTGAATGCACTCAAGGTGCATTGAGGATGCATCAATATCTGATCACATTCAGAGGGGGTCTGGGCCACATATGACATTCTTTTCACAACTGACATCCTCTTTGTAAGTGAAAGTATACACTCATTCATGCAGCAACGGCATCATATTTTATAAAAACAAACACACCTTCCTCCCCACTTCCACTCCCTCCGAGGATTCATGAGGAGGGAGTGGAAGTGGGTTATAAACCCCCCAACAGTGTGCCTGCATCAGTGCAGATTTAACCAGCTGCTGCTTCTTACGATGTGCAGCGTTATTTTGTGTTCGTCATGAAACACACTCCAATGTCAATGAGACTGCCGGTACAAACATTTACTGTAAACTGCTCAAACTAAGACACACATCGAATCTGTTCTACTTCATTGTCATACTGACGTCATCAACTTAAAGTAAATAGATTGTATTCAGGATCAAAGATCCCCTTGTCCAGTCCAGAAAAAGGCAATGCCAGACATAGATATAGATAGAGATAGATATAAAGATATGCAGATAGATATATACACAACATACTTTACATCTATTATTATTTTACTCCTATCAGCAGCTATAATGCATTATATCTTCAACTGTGCATTACTGCTTTTGCAGTACAATAATTCAGTGCACTGGTTTACTCTGGCATTAACACTGCTTTTATTTATATAGTACATTTAAATTAATATTTGTATTTACAGTCCCCTCCTAAACAGTGAAGCCAAGTCCTTTATTTCAGCTGAACACTGAAATCATTTGGGTTTGACGTCAACAGATGAATCTGAGACCAGAGATGTATTTATACCCTACACCTTAAGGAAGGAGCTGAGTGTGACTACAAGCAGACTTCAGTCCATCAGAGTGGAGGGTGGAGGGACCGGACCGAACCCTGACCGGACCGGGGTTAGAGATCCACTTCTGTCCTAAAGGAAGATGGTCTTGGCAGTGGCTCTAGATATTCAGTTACCTGAATGGTTGTGAAGTGGAAATGTCACTCACCCCTCCAGCACGCTGATGTACTTGTGAGGGATGAGACCCTTAACCCCTCCCACTTCGCCTCTCCACCAATCACAGGAGGCCTTGCTGTGAAGAACGAGAAGCTCTCCTTGCTTGAAGGACAGCTCTGCTGGAGATCTCGCCGAGTAATCGAACATGGCCACCGCCTCCCACTCTGCACACACATGCACTTTTATTTTGTAGTAATCTTATCCAATTCATGTACACTTATGAATCGTAACCTAAAATCTTTATTCAAAAGGTAAATGTGGTTTGTGGTACACTCGTGAAGTGTAAACAGTGACGTATAACCTGATAGGTGTGTGTTTGGGACGTCACAGTGGCCAGTGACTACAGAAAATTTTAAATAATAAATAATGCTATCAGTCAAATTAATCTTTAATTTAATTTATTATGTGTTTTGTCTCTTTTTTGCAAATGAGAAGCACTCAGAATACAAGTGGGCGGTGGAGAGAGAATCTGTCACCAGAGCTGTGAAATGATTTATGAGGCACTGGATTATTACGCAGTATTATCATGTCTATTATCAAGATGTCAGATCAATATTTTATTTTTAAATACCACAGTTATCATCAGAAATGCTATACTGCAATACATATAAATAATGTACATATAAATAATATACATACATATATATATATATATAATATAAATTCGTTTTCCCGAATTTCCCTCTGGGGATTAATAAAGGTTCATCTTATCTTATCTTAGATCTTAGACTTAGTGTGTGTGTGTGTGTGTGTGTGTGTGTGGCGTGCGTGCGTGCGTGTGTGTGTACTGTATGTACTCACCGTCCTCATTGGGCAGATGCTCAGTCTCTCCATCTCCCTCCTCTGTGATTGGTTCACTGCAGAAAAACCAACGCTGGTGGTCACACAGACCATCTGTCATACTGCAGACTTTCCTTCGACCTCCTCACTTCTCTTATGTAGTTTCACATAGTAGTTCATGCTGATGCGAGGTTTCTCAAATGACCCTAACACGTCCTAATCACTGATAATGCTCTGCCAAATGTCAAAAATACATTATATAAATGTTCATGATGAAAAAGGCTGATACTGGCATGTTAGAGGTTTCCATGGACACTGCCACTGTGTTAAATTTCAGAGAGCAAACTGTTTAATAGTATTAAGCAGTTTTTACAGAAGAATTGCAAGCTGCACAGAAATAGCTTTGGCATGAATGTCTGTTCAGAAAGGATGAGCTATGAAAAAAGGAAAAGAGGGTATGAAGATAAACTAACACTCATGGAGGATAATTTAATAAATCCCTGAACATGTTTGTAATCTCTCAGGTTGCTTATCCATTCTGTCATGAAGGTAAAGCATCATTATTGAGGGCCCATAATATCTGTATGTTTTATAGAGAGACTTAGATATTTAAGGTGTGAGTACCGATCAGGTGATCCAGATCACAACAGATGTGTCGCTGCACAGCTGGGGCAGCTTGTGTGTTTCCTAACATCAGTAACAAATAAAGCATCACTCAGTTGGTCCCAGTGAGTCCTGGAAGCGGGACCGTCCTGTATGGACCAGTACCGCCGGCTGGTCACTAACATGTTCAGGATTGTTAACTTGTCCTCCATGTGTGTTAGCGTCCATCAGAGCGGCATGTAGCCAGTTTAATTAGTAAGATTATTTCAATCGTGCAGCCAGATTTTACCAAATGCATCAAACCACAAAACTGACAAAATCTTGTACAAGGTTATCAAATAAGTCAAAAATATAACAAAAAACTCCACGTCAATTAATAATAACAGTAATAATAATACTGGCAGTTAAATAAAGGAATAAGAAGCTTCATACTTTTCCTTTAACCTCCAATCACTTGATTTAAAAGCAAAAAGCATTATTTCTCTTGCCACTATCACTTTCTAAAGTACAATAAAATGTTAAAAACAGCATTAGCTAGCTGACACTGTTAGCTCAAATGCTTAGTAGCTATCGTAATTGATTGGTAGTGAGGAAAAATAAAGTATAATTATAATTAATTCAATAGTTAATTATTGAATAGTAAATATTATTGATGTACTGAATTATACTTTTGAATTTTCTGATAATTTTACTACATTTTGTCAGTTTTGGAGCGCCAGTTATATCGTGATGTTCAACTGATACTACATTTCTTGTATACAGTGACTACTCATCTCTCACCAGTACTCCTGCTCCAGGGTCATGTGCTTCTCGTAGACGGGGCCCGGCAGTTCTGATTGGCTGGGGTAGATGCTGTCATGTTGGAGGATCATGGTTTTGACAAGCTCATTGACCTGTGGCTGCCTAGCAACAGCATCATCAGAATCCAGCCCTCTCAGCAGGCTGGGCCCGAAGCAAACGGCCAGGTTGTAGGGCTGCATCATATTCTCATCGCTGTACTGAGACACGCTGGGAAAACACATACATGCACAATTCATTGTTATTTTTGGCATGAGTGTTTCATGTTTATTAAGTTTTATGGCCATAGCAGATATTACAGTTGATAGAATATCCCACACTGGGTTGTGTTTGTAGCTTACTGATTGAGGAAAGCGAAAAGGTAGCGTATCACGATGAGGAGAGGCCGTGGGAAGGTGGAGATAATCGCTTTAATCTGGGCAGCTTTCTCTGTCATCCCCTCGATTTCTGATCGTGACAGAAGGAAAAACAGCAAGATGACAAGATTAGCAAAATTCATCTATTAGAACAAGCTTAACTCGCTGCAGTTCTACTTTCTCCATGCCTGCAGCAGGTAGAGGCTGTGTCAGATGCAGACTGTAAATCACTGTAATTCAGATTTAAAGAAAGGTAAGTGCTGAAGCTACTGAGGTGTGGTGGCTGGATCGATTTAGGATGCCACTGATGAGAAATCCAAGTGTTTATGGGGAGCAAACGAGTTGCAGGCAGGTTCGCAACCTTGATTAAGTGTGCAAATTGTGACTAAAAGTTTCCGTTCTGGAAAACAGAGTTGGGCCTTCGGGAAAGACAGGAAGAGAGTAGCTGCAGCAGCTGTACAGCTGTTTGTAGAGCAGACTTCACTTCACAAGTTACTGTTTCTGTGGAGCATCAGTCAACTGGCAACCACTGTATAAGGCTGCTACTGAAGCTGCAGAATGAGCAGGATTATCCATACAATAAAGGTTCGACTGGGCATGAGTGGCTGAATCTGCTACATGGAGGAAAATAAGCATCTAGAAATCACAGGATACATGAATATCTAAGAACCCAGGAGCAGACACAAAGACCTGCATGATGTGGGAACAGCAGCAAACACATAGAGACATGGAAATGATATGGTGAGGTGATATGATGAGATGATATGATGAGATGATAGGATGAGGTGATACGATGAGATGATATGCTGAGGTGATATGATGAGGTGATACGATGAGATGATATGATGAGGTGATACGATGAGGTGATATGATGAGATGACACGATGAGGTGATATGATGAGATGATATGATGAGATGATACGATGAGGTGATATGATGAGATGATATGCTGAGGTGATATGATGAGGTGATATGATGAGATGACACGATGAGGTGATATGATGAGGTGATATGATGAGATGATACGATGAGATGATATGATGAGATGACACAATGAGGTGATATGATGAGATGATATGATGAGATGATACGATGAGGTGATATGATGAGGTGATGCGATGAGATGATATGATGAGGTGATATGATGAGATGATATGATGAGATGACACGATGAGGTGATATGATGAGGTGATATGATGAGATGATACGATGAGGTGATATGATGAGGTGATGCGATGAGATGATATGATGAGGTGATATGATGAGATGATATGATGAGATGACACGATGAGGTGATATGATGAGGTGATATGATGAGATGATACGATGAGGTGATATGATGAGATGACACGATGAGGTGATATGATGAGATGATATGATGAGATGATACGATAAGGTGATATGATGAGGTGATGCGATGAGATGATATGATGAGGTGATATGATGAGATGATATGCTGAGATGATACGATGAGATGATACGATGAGGTGATACGATGAGATGATATGATGAGATGCTACGATGAGTTGATACGATGAGATGATATGATGAGATGATACGATGAGATGATATGATGAGGTGATATGATGAGATGATATGATGAGGTGATACAATGAGATGATATGATGAGGTGATATGATGAGATAATATGATGAGGTGATATGATGAGATGATACGAGATGATATGAGATGAGGTGATACGATGAGGTGATACGATGAGATGATACGATGAGGTGATATGATGAGGTGATATGATGAGATGACATGATGAGGTGATATGATGAGATGATATGATGAGGTGACATGATGAGGTGATATGATGAGATGATATGATGAGATGATATGATGAGGTGATATGATGAGATGATATGATGAGGTGATATGATGAGGTGATATGATGAGATGATATAAAGGGACTCACGGACACACTCCAGCAGCTGAGCGTAGCTGTCGTAGGGGAAGAGAGGAGGCTCCAGGCCTCTGAAGTACAGCTTCAACACACCGGCCACAGAGTCCAGGTCGCACTCGCTGTCTGACAGAGGATCCTCCCCTACATGGAGTGAAACGGGAGTGAAGGCATCACATACAGTTGGTTGCAGAGAAACACACTAAGATGTAAAATTGTGTTCCTGAAAATGTGTAATTATTATGAATCATGTATTAGTTGATAACAGGAATTAGACCATTGCCATTTGCATTTTGGACATAGACATCATAACCAAGGTCATCAATATTGAGAGAGGTAGGCCTAATTAAATGTATGTATGTATGTATGTATGTATGAACATATGTATATGTATGTATGCATGTATGTATGTATGTATGAATATATAATCTTATGTATTATGTATGAATTTATGAACATATGTATATGTATGTATGCATGTATGTGTATGTATGTATGTATGAATATATGAACATATGTATATGTATGTATGTATGTATGTATGTTTATGTATGTATGTATGTATGTATGAACATATGTATATGTATGTATGTATGTATATATGTATATGTATGTATGTATGTATGAATATATAATCTTATGTATATGTATGTATGAATATATGTATATGTATGTATGTATGTATGTATGTATGTATGTATGTATGTATGTATGAACATATGAATATGTATGTATGAATATATGTACTTAAGTATATGTATGCATGGATGTATGTATGAATATATGAACATATGTATATGTATGTATGCATGTATGTGTATGTATGTATGTATGAATATATAAACTTATGTATATGTATTATGTATGTATGTATGTATGTATGAATATATGAACGTATGTATATGTATGTATGTATGTATGTATGTATGAATATATGCACTTATGTATATGTATGTATGCATGTATGTGTATATATGTACTGTATGTACTTATGTATATGTATGTATGTATGTACTGTGTGTATGTATGTACTGTGTGTATGTATGTACTGTATGTATGTATGTATGAATATATGTACTTATGTATATGTATGTATGTATGTATGTATGTATGCATGTATGTATGTATTTACTGTATGTACTGTATGTATGTATATACTATATATACTGTAAGTATGTATACCATATGTACTGTATGTATATACTGTAAGTATGCATATACTCTATGTATGTATGTGATTATGTAGTATATTACTATTGCTTAACAAATGAGAATGTGAAGCGAGCGCTGACTACAGCAGAGCGTGTCTTCTTATGTCAGTAGGAGGTGATGTACTGTCATTAGCTGTTAGCTGTTAGCTGTTAGCTGTTGGCTGTTAGCTGTTATCTGTTAGCTGTTATCTGTTATCTGTTAGCTGTTATCTGTTAGCAGTTAAATGTTAGCTGTTAGCTGTTATCTTGTTAGCTGTTATCTGTTTGCTGTTAGCTGTTATCTGTTAGCAGTTAAATGTTAGCTGTTAGCTGTTATCTGTTGGCTGTTAGCTGTTAGCTGTTATCTGTTAGCTGTTATCTGTTAGCAGTTAAATGTTAGCTGTTAGCTGTTAAATGTTAACTGTTAGCTGTTATCTTGTTAGCTGTTATCTGTTGGCTGTTAGCTGTTATCTGTTAGCAGTTAAATGTTAGCTGTTAGCTGTTAGCTGTTAAATGTTAACTGTTATCTGTTATCTGTTAGCTGTTATCTGTTAGCTGTTATCTGTTAGCAGTTAAATGTTAGCTGTTAGCTGTTAAATGTTAACTGTTAGGTGTTGCTGTTAGCTGTTATCTGTTAGCAGTTAAATGTTAGCTGTTAGCTGTTAAATGTTAACTGTTATCTGTTATCTGTTAGCTGTTATCTGTTGGCTGTTATCTGTTATCTGTTAGCTGTTATCTGTTAGCAGTTAAATGTTAGCTGTTAGCTGTTAGCTGTTAAATGTTAACTGTTAGCTGTTATCTGTTAGCTGTTATCTGTTGGCTGTTATCTGTTATCTGTTAGCTGTTATCTGTTAGCAGTTAAATGTTAGCTGTTAGCTGTTAAATGTTAACTGTTAGCTGTTATCTGTTAGCTGTTAGCAGCCAGCAGCCAGTGGCCAGCAGAGTCCTGTGGTGAGTTAGGATAACAGAGCTAACAGCTAGTTAACTAAACACGCAGCAGGCCTGACAGCTTCTGTTAGCTGCAGATGGCTGTGTGGACTGAAAGGACAGCGAATCAGTTGCATGCGACATGTGAGTGAAAACACTTCTGATATGGTTGCAGTTTATATTCATTCAGTCAAACATTACAGCAGTGGTCGTTGCAGACACATCTAGCTGTGATCTGCACTTTTCCAGTTACGCTTTTCCTTATTAGGTGGATTTATTTAAATTTACTTCCCTTCCATCAGTGGCAAAAGTTATACAATTTCAGTAGCTCATTACCTCTCTCAAATGCATCTCGGATGTGGTTAACCTCCCTCTGTGACCCGGGAACTCTGAATATCCCCTCGTGGTGGAGGCCTGATGCACACACACATTATTATGCTCATAGATGCCCGATGTTGCATACAGGATCGTACACAGATACACAAACTAGTGCTCTGTCAGCATGGCTCATTGCTATACAATAAAAAGAGACTCACCGTGGAGGTTTATGAAACGGATGCAGCTCTCAACCACCACAGGAATCTGCTGCCCGGAGCTCTGGAGAAGACAGATGAGTAGAAAAGGAGAGATGAGAGTGCAAAGATAGACGAGGACAACATAAGAAATAACAGCCATAACAGGAAGAAAGGAAGATACAATGGAAGAGAGTTAAAGCTGAGTGAGTCATGTCTCCTAATGTCACTGCCAGGGCCATAACCAGGATTTTACTGATGTCATGAGTCAAAAACACCAAAAAGAGCTTCTACAATACTACATACTCTACGTACTCAGTTCTATTAACTGTAGGTTTGGTGAATTTAAGGACTTCTTTGAAGGAAGTTCTTCTGGAAATCAAGTAGTACTGGTAGTATTGGTAGCTGGTAGTTACAGCCCTGTCACTGCAGAAAAGCCCAGCGGCCTGCATGCAGTGTGGAAGCAGTCCCAGACGGGGTTTGGTACCTGTGTCCGAGACATCCTCCTTCTTCTTCTGCCCCGAGCCGAGCACGGAGGACGCAGAGAAAAAGAGATTACAAAAAGGCAGAGCAAGAATAACGGGGAGTAAAGATTTAGAAGCAGTGGGAGGAGGCGCACAATGAACACATACGCTCTGAAAAGAGGAGCCTAGAGGAGGCAACAAAGAGGCCAATGCATTTTAATCCCTTTCAAAAGAGAGAAAGAGATAAAAGGGGGAATGGACTGAAAGGAGAGAAAGCCAGCAAATAAACTATAAGCATCACCATACACATGGAGGCACACTGGGGGTGGCACATGTAGGCGCTGCCGACCGATTCTTCTGCTTCAGTGTGACGGGTTTTTCTACATCATTCCCTCTGGAGGGTCGGACAGCTGCAGCGCGGCGGCGGCGGCGAGCAAATAGAAATGAGGTAAAGAGGTGCAGAGAAAGGCGTATGTACCAAGAAGAGCTTTTCTTCTTCTTCGTGTGTGTTACCTGTATGTAGGAGAGTATGTCTGTGCTGAAGAGTGTGTGGCAGAACTGGGAAACAGGTCTGGACTTCCGAACACGCACAGACCGAGCACATTGCATTCTGGGAAATATAATAATAAAATGCACAATGCCATTTTACATGTGGGTAGTAATACGCAAGATCTTGATATTAGCAATTACACTGCACTCCATATTCTCCCCTTCAAAAAAACAGTTATTTTTATAGAAAATTGGCCAGAATGGCATTTTGGTTAAAATTTGGTTAATCTCTGTCCTCTTGTCCTTGTCCTCTCTGCTGTCTCCATGTCTCTGTGGCTCTGTCAGTCACACTGTCTCTTTCTCAGCTGTGTAAATCCACTGTTTACCTGGAAGGGTCGCTGTCAACGGCCTCAGCTGGAAGACAGAAAGCAAGAGAGAGAATGAGATTTGGTTCAGGGTCCTGGTGCAAACAATGTGCAGGATAACTAAAGGGGAACTCTGTGATGTGAAACACCAAAGACTGTCTCAAGGTGTTATCCATCCATCCATCCATCCATCCTCAACCGCTTATCTGCATATGTGGAAAATAAATTTGTGTAGTGGTGACATTTTAAACTGTTAGCATAACAAATTGAAATCTCTGGTTAAGTTGTTGGCTTGCCAAGTTGCATTGTGGGTAATGTAGGCACCAGGTTTTGTCAAGGAAAAAGAGTGAGTGGAATTAAAAAGACTGGGCCCTAGTTAAACAATCTGTAGTGCATGGCACAAATATATTACCCGAATTTCCCTCTGGGGATTAATAAAGGTTCATCTTATCTTATCTTATCTTATCTTACTTAGGGCATGTCCAACTTCATTTTTGGGCACAAAGTAGTGACGGGTTCACATAGGCTGCGGAAGAACCAGGATTTCTGGAGAAGTGCTGCCAGCGTGGCGCCCATGTCACATGACACAGAGCGCTGTGATTGGCTGGTGGTCTTCACCAAAAGTTAAAGCGTCTGCTCTGTTTGTGCACAAATCTGACAAGAAAGCACACTGCTGACCTATGATAAACAATATAGATCATATACGACACACACACACGTGTGTCATATATATATATATATAC